>JALLAY010000395.1:0-15870 GCA_036939635.1 Cyclotella baltica | reverse complement strand
TATTCGGTTCGTCTGGACTTTTTCTCGGCCCGCTGGCCAAATCGTTCCCTGATTCTGGGTAAGCTATTAGCTGCTGTTAGCGAGTAGCGAGTAGCGATGGATCCTTACGCCACCTCTCTCTCTTAATTCGTTTTTCTTTACCCTCATGCTATTGCATTTGGTTCGTTTCTCTTAAAATCCCCCTATGAACCAGGGTGACAGATAACCACTAGAGGCTAGAGGCTAGAGATCCTGCTTTATGTAAGATTCGCTATAAGTAGGTAGTTTTTTACTCTATCTACTTGTAAAACGCAAACCAGCGTGCAACGTACAACGTCGTTCAAACCGTCAAACCAAGGTCAAACATCAACATCAACTCCGTATCTACTCCATAAATCCATAAACCATGACTGCTCTCAACAAGCCGTCGAAGGACTCATCTGGGGCGCTAAGATAATCCACAGCAACAACTGTATCATCCTCAGCAAAGGTTCCAGTCAAACGCCGTAAAGATTGCAGTTTGCATTTCATTTCATTGCAACGGATAACTAGAGTGGATTGCATATCAACAGAGATTGACACTGACAGGAAGTCACCATTCATCATGAGGGCCTTCTACCGCTTGACCGTGCTCCTCCTCTCATTCCGACTGATTGAATCAAACACCACTCCAATTATAATACGAATAAGAAATGTGGACGGATCAATATTGAGAGTCCCTCTACAAAATGATGCAGATTCGGCAACGTTGTCATCTATATTAAATTCAGCAGGGGTCAATTTGAATGATGTTAAATGTCAGATTGGACCTCCTGGACAATTCACACTAAACCTCGAACCATCTGGATCTGACATAGAAAAAACTGCCGCAGAATTAGGTCTAAAACATGGCTCAATGATTACACTCGTATCAACAAAACCTCCAGACAAGCCATCAGCAGCAGCCACAAAACAAACTCAAAACGGCAACGATAATGATGATCGATACGATCCCTTTCCAGACCTAGCCAAATCCACCTCCTACCCCTCCCTCTCACGCCGCTCTCGTGCTCTATCCGCCGCCTCCCGAGGGAGATCCTACGGAGAAATATCCAAAGTACGCGAATCAATGCACAACATTGAACCACAAAGCGAAGGCCCACTGGGTAGAGTTTACGTCTGTCGAATCGGTGCTGCACGATTCCAAAATCATTGCATCAATGCAGGATCAAAAAAGACCAAGAATAAGCAACAAAAGAAAGTTGAATCGACAGAGAATCGAATGGCTTTACTTTTTGGGACAATCAACAAGGAACGGCTGGATCAAAGTCGAAAAGTTGCACGGACTTCATTATCGTCAACTAGAGAAGAGGATAAAATGTGTAATGTGGCCAAAGTACATGCAATATGGGAACCACCCCAGAAAACCCTGGTTGAAGGGAGACATTATGATGACACCTTATTATCAACCTATAACAGTCATGCTTTTGGGGGTAGAAAAGAATCGAATACAGATAGAGCCATACGAGTTGCAAATTATCTGGGGTTAAGACCTATAGGTTGGATATTTTCATATTCGGATGAGAATAGACATGATGAAGATGCTTTACCTGTGCATGGACGTGATGCCATTATTGGATCTACGTTGCAAATTGAAACAATGAAACTATTGGGAAGAGAAGAGGGGAAACAATTTGTTACCTTGGCATTAGATGGACGTAGCGGTGCAACAGAGGCATTTCAACTTAATGATGTTTGTGTTCAAATGGTTGCAGAGGGAGCCTTGGTTGCTCCTACTGTGGATGACAAATTGGGCAGTACTAGATATTTGACATTAAAAGATCCAGTGGTGGTATCAGGAGATGAAACGAAGAAGCTTGATTCAGTATTGCTTCTTGTTAATACTGCCATGTTGAGTCATGTCGGCTTGTATTCAGGTGGAGAAAAAGCACCTCCAGGGGGTAATGTTAAGAAGAATTCGGGAATGCTTTTATCCAAGACACGGAAGCGGATACTGTCTGCTTTGGAAAGTAAAGAATGCAGTCGGATACTGAAGGAATTATGTGATTTTGATGTATTGATGGCATTGGATGCAATGGTTGGAAGAGATGAGATGGAAGCGATTTGTGGGTTGGTTAAGAAATATGCTAGGGGTCAGAAGAGGGGAACTGTTTTGAGTGACCATTTGAAGTTGACGCTACAGAGTGTATTGGGTGGTTAAGTAAGTGTGCGACTAAATATATATACAACAGAGCTATACCTTACCTTACAAAACATATACCGCACAAGCTGGTCATTGCTGTGTTTTGAAAGCATTTAACTTATGTCGTAACGTAAATATCCATGAGGATTGATGACTGCCTTACACGAGTTGTTAAAAACATATTTCCTTTGGCTGCAGGGCGGCTCCAAAGACATCACAGCAGCCATGTGGAGTGCCCTCAATGACAGATGGCGATGGTGATTGAATTTATGGATGCTTCGGTTTTGTCCGGGTTGTACGGCTGTTTTCTATTGTGGATGCTGCTGTTCTTGGATTCAACTTGATTCGTCAAATTGCAATTACAATAAACATGCTCTCGCTTCTCTAAATGTGTTGAAAGGACTCATTTAATCAACAACAAGTACAAAGTTGGGCGCTTCCGGGATTCAAAGTTGGAACTTTGTCCTGGTACGTACTTAATCACAGCCTTGCAGTTGCAGCTGTTAGTGAGCTGGTCATGGCGATGTTTTGAAAGCATTTAACTTATGTCGTAAAGTAAATATCCATGAGGATTGGGCAATGGGGATTGCACTTGCGGATGTCGGATGTTTCGGTTTTGTCCAGGTCGCACCGCCGTTTTCTATTGTGGATGCCGTCATTCTTGGGTTCGACATCGAGACCCAATCAAATTGCAAATTACCATACAACAAACCTGCTCTCGCTTCTCTATGTACTGAAAAGATGCTTGGTTTTCTACGTCAGTGGATGTATCTTCGTTGGGCGTGCAGCGTGCAATAATCTTGAGAATGGAAGATTATCCAAGCCTACCTTATAGAAAGTTAAAAGAACAGTTGCAGTAGTTGTTCGCATTGCGCTGAAGATGTACTTGACGTGTTTGGAGTTACCATTCAGTTGCTTCAGTTTTCTGCGATTGTATCTGCCAGAGAACTCAGAACTGGCTACACTGCAATAATTCATTGGTGCAAACACAAGCTGTTTAACATTTTATTGATCATACCATAAGTTATTTCAAGCAAATTACCGAGCTTTAGGACAAACATCAGATATCTCAATCAATGCAAAACAAGCAAAAGCAAACAGCTGCCCGGCATTTTTTCAAAGTTGGCTGAACCAAGATGAGTTATACTCTGGAGGTCCTAATCATACTTGTGGGTCTCGACCAAGTTTACCATACCTGGACCGCCTGAAATGGCCCCTCCATTGGTACTTTTGTCGCAAATATTCTCTAATCCAATGACACACTGTTTTCCATCAAATGTCCCATATACTATGTCGCCTGACTTGCTGAGAAGGTCTGTGTTGCAAAAGAGGTTTGATTGCAGGATCCATGATTTCGTGACACTTGTGGTGCATGTGGCATAGGTGCTACTGATAGCACCTGCGTTTTCTGTATAATATGGTCTCTCTTTATCCCAGATGTCTTCCTGGTATCCTATCTTGTGCCAGTAGCTCCCACCGTTCCAATATGTGTCATAATCTTTGACGCACATCCAACCAGCATCGTGTCCAATCCTCCTATCCAACTTTACCACGACATAGTTGAAGGCGTATTCGCAAGTCGAATCCTTGGGCCATTCAATCTTGTAGTCCCACCAATAGTATTCACCCATTGCTGAGCCGAAGGGAGCGTCTCCTGTTTGGTAAAGAATTCAATTTAAGAAGGAAAGTGTGTTACATATCAGAACAAAAAAGAAACACTGGAACAGTGTTACCATCGTAGTAAGCTGGGGTGAACCTCAACCAACCAAGTTCACCGTCCGTGCGTAAGGAGCCATCACTTTTCCACCATGGTGCACAACATTGTGGCATGAGCAGGGTTCTTGGACCAACAAGTACGCCTGTGCAAGAATCTGTTGCTGTTTCGACAAGGCCCACTGCTGTCCATGGTTCTGAGGTTGGTTGGAATGAAATCCTATCATCAGTTGCCATCACCGGCTTCCTTTCTTTTATGGTGGCACGGTAACTATGAAATTGATCCTTCTTGCTCACGTTTAGTGAAGCAGATGCATCGCCCCTCAGACCTGATTCGGCCCCAGCAATGACCAAGTGACTCAGTAAAAGTATGTTGATTTTGAAGGCTTTCATATTGAGCTTCATCGTGTGCTTAATCTTTCGTTTATTGTTCAGTTCTTTTTTATGAGATTGGGCATCATAAAATGTGATTGAGACGCATCCCACATCAGGTGAAGGTGAGGGTCTTCTTTATAGGTAGCTTTAAACTTCGCGTTCATTTTGCTTTGTGTGACAAGCGGTGCATCGTTTCGTGACTCTTTATTAGAAAGTCACAGTTCTCATCTCACAGGTAACTTGTGTTGACTCTCCTACTCACTTGCTCCAGTTTGAGTTCGAGCAAAGATTTAGAGTATCTACTCTTTGGTAATCATTCTTTAGCTCCTGCACTGAGCCAGACTGAGCCTGACGGTCAAATTATGATCTCTCACCACTATCATATAGGACACATCCATACTTGAAAGAGCTTGATAGATATGCCCATCAGATTTTGGACTGATTCACCGCTTTATTACTACCTACAAGTGGCCTGCTAGTTTTGATTTATGTTCTGGCATGAGAATATGGCATCATCAATTAATATTCATTCTATCATCAGTTATATATAATTAGCCAACAAATATAAATAGATATGTAGGATAATGCTTTGGGAAAGAATTGTAGAGACTTAATCAAACAACAGGAAACACTGTCATATGTAGTAAATTCTAGAGAGGTGATGTCTCATTGACTAGATTCTTCCATATGTGAGCAGTGCACTCAATTCGTATGACTAGAATCCATGCTCTTGCCATTCCGCAAACAACTCATAGCCTTGAAGTTGATGTGACAAATGACACCCTGTTTTCCTGATGTAATCATCCTGGTAGCATAACAACTTGCAGATAATCATTTAAGTCAAATAGTTCATGTTATGTGTAAAAAATGAATATTAACAAAACAATTACAAACCAAGGCATTCATAAATTTGAACTTTAACACACCATTCTGTTATTGCTTTGTCATTGGAAATGCCCTCCATGTACTAGGTCACCTCAAGATATTTTGGAATGTGTTTAAGGAACACATGGGTCAAGTTGTTCTTGGTACAATTATCGCTGCAATTTTCCTCTGAGATAAGACAAATGACAGTGAGACCCTTGGACTTAAGTTTGCACAAATAATGCATGGGAATGTCCATGTTTCGGTTCTGCAGTGTACCCACCAGTTTTTGGTCAGATCAATCGATTTTTTATTGTCCACTTCCAAAGGCATAGTAAGCTAGACCTCCGGACCCAGAGAAATGAGTGTGCGATACAATAACATCATGCCTCAAGCCTCAGTAACTCCAACAGCATTTTCAGCTTCAGTCACCGGCAATTTCATAAACTTTTGTGTGTTGCTGCGAAAATCGCTGAACAACACTCCCTAAACATAGTCATCACCCCAAAACAATGTCTATTATAATAAATGTTGGCCCCATAATCAGAGTCTGATCTGTCACAGAATTGGAACTTGTGGTTTCGATCTCCATCTGGCTTAGGATCTGAATGTAGAACGAACCAAGGTTCTGTTGTTGACACAATGTAATGTGCAAGTCAGGTGAATGCCTCATTGTGAACCTCTCATGGATTTTAAATCATTCTAAAGAACTCTTGGAAAGACTTCGTCTAGACCTCTGCATCATATACATGCATATTGCAATTCCAGAGCAGTATTTATCTTCATCACTTTTATCAGATTGTTGATAGTGTCACTCGCATGACCTGAAACAAGCTAGTGTCCCCTATGCAGGTATTTTGACATACTTTTAGGTTAGTCACACTTAGCCTCAAGTTTCTGCACTTGAGAGTGTCAATATCTACAGCATTACACTTGAAAAAGGTCTTAACACTCACATATTCTAGCATTTTGCCTTTATCTTTTACAGGGAAAATGTGAGCGAACATTAATCTTGACTCTTGCCATGTCTTCTGGATGACAACATATCATTATACTGTTCATCCAAAGCACAAATAGAATCAGCCCATTGTCTTCTTAGGAAAAGGAAAGAAACAGATTGGCTAGTGATCAATCATACTTTTTCCATTTTATAGTGCATTGGTAAGATTGCCATAGAAACAGTTGGCAGCTTGTTTTGTCCCATAAATCTAACAAAATAGCAGAAGAGTAACTTCAGCTTTGCATTGACCATTGGTAAATTCCAAATAGTAGTGAAAACTATGTTCTTATGTGATAAATCCATCCCGGGACTACCAAATCTCTTAAACCCTTCTTTTGAATCAAGTGTATCAATACAGAAAAGTGTTATTGATTGCATTTCATTCACATTTCTAGGTTAATCCAAGAAATCAAGTAGCCAGTAGGCTTATATATATAGGGCTCCCAAAATCTCAATTTGGGGTCATTTCCGTCCCAGATCCTGCCCCTTTTGAGCCCCCTCAGCTACGTAGGAACTAGTAGAATCTGCTAGTGCTGTGATGTCATTACCTTAAGCAGGAATGGTATCATATAACACTGAAGTTATGACAAATCAGTCCCATGACGTTTTTAGTGTCCAGTAATTATTGACATCATATCACAAATTGGGGGGGCAGCAAATTTGGGGCGGAATTCAGTCCCAGCCCTATATATACCACTGATGGTTTTCATTTCACAATATATTGTATGGTACATGAAAAAGGAAATCTTGACATCAATGAACCTCGTCAAACTGTACATGGCAATGAATGTCATGTTATAATTGGTGTATTTGTCAATAACAAAATGGATCACTTTAACCTGAAGGGGGGATGCTTAAAACATAGTCCCTATCTACTCATTAGAATACATAATACATAAGTAACACACACCATCTCATGTGCATAAAAATGGCGCGCCGGACACATCACTTCTCATTTTTCATTTTTTTGCAAATTTGCAAATGAACCATGGCGAAATGAACCCAATGCAATAATAACGCAGCAACGCACGCATTGCAACCGTCCATCCACCTCTCAGCCCCCTGCATCAACCGTCTACACCCCTCAATCTTGTTCGAAGCTGTCGCAAATAAATAAATCATGGGACGAACACCCAAAAAGAAACCCTCCTCTGGCGGAGGCACATCGTACCTAAACCAACTCTCCACCCTACGAGGCTACATTACAGCCATGGGGATGAAACACACTGAATCTCAAATGTCATCTGCTTTAAGATCGAGTGGATATAGTGTCGAGTTGGCTTTGGAGCGGTTGCTCGGTGAGGATGCCGCTTCTTCTAGCGCAAGTGGTGCTTTGTCTAGCACAAGTGATGCTGCTCTGTCTTATGGTGCTGCTTCAACATATTCATCTAGTGCTACAAGCAGTGCCGCCGCTGTTTCTTCTAGCGGTGCAAGTGCTTCGAGCAAGAAGAGAAGAAATGAATCGACAACTCCGTCTAAACCAAAACGTGCCAAATATTCATCAGGTACTCCTGCAAAATCTTCACAAGCTCCCAAGAACAAATACACTCACACCACTCCCAAGCACACAAATAATCATGCTACCAGTTCAGCAGCAGCACCAAACAGACTCCTCCTCTGCAAACGATGGACCGTGACCATCTCCAAATACCGTGGCCGAGTCTCTCACGGTGAATCTTGTAGTTTTGATGAAAATTACCGTGTAGCAGGTGACATTAGTCACAAGATGGATCCAATGGTTCGATTTCGAACCAAGAATGCAGAGGGGACGTTGAATCGTTATTTGTGTGGTGTTTTGGGGCCTTTGTTGCATTTGCCTGCTGGTTCAGCTGCAGCTGGTGCTAGTGGAGGGGGTGCCACTGGTGCCAACTTCATTCCAATGATACACCTTTCCGCCAAAACACTAATGGAAGACTCTCTAATAATTGGTAGCGAAGTCCCCATTAATTTGGAGGTTTATCTCAATGATCCTATAGGTTTCTTTGGACTTTTCGAGCAGCATGCTAGTAGTTCAAAGAGCGAATCGTCCCAGTTTTTCGGGAGGAATAATAAAAAGGGTGGAGGAAAGATGGATGTGCATGAGGCGGCGTTTCGGCTTTTGCAGTGGGCTGAGAGGGGGGAGGAGGTTGAGTTGGCTCATGAGGAGGCAAAGAATGATGAAGCTGGTAAAAAGGGGGTGGAGATTGATTTATCCGAGATGAAAGAGAGCAAGAGTGGAAAAACAGATGATGACTCGGCTGCTTCGTCAACAACTAAAGAACTAGTGGAAAACGAAGACTACGAAGAAACACCAGAGATGAACGAATTAAACCAACTGGTTGCTACATCCTCCAAACCCAAACCTCTTCCAGAGTTGCCTGATCCAACTGGATTCAAAGATGGAGTGGTACTCAGGCCGTATCAGCGCCAAGCTCTGTATTGGATGTGCCGTCGTGAAGGCCTGTTGAATCAACTCGAAGATGAAGGTGATGAAGAATTGGAATTGTTGGCGGAACTAGCTGCATCCACCCACTCTCGCGGAGGCGTGGATGGAGACATTCAAATATGGAGCAACGGAATATCATGCGACTGCGGACCGGTGGTGGTGCCGGATGAGATGGCTTGTCGTGCCATTCCGGTGATTGACTTTGGTAAAAAGGAGGGGAAGAAGTACCTCCATCATCCTCTTTGGAAAAGAAGGTTTTTGGCCACCGATAATCTTGATAAAGTGTATGCATTTTACGTTAATGAGTTGTTGGGAATTGCAAGTGCCAGTCCTCCGAATCCGCCGAGGGGGTGTGTTGGGGGGATTTTGGCGGATGCCATGGGTTTGGGTGAGATTTTTTGTTGACGACATTTATATTGCTTGTTTTGCTCTGCACTTATACTAAACTTTTGCTGTTGATTAGGTAAAACGGTGATGCTCATGTCGTTGATTCTTCAGTCAAAAGCTACCGAGACTGAAGGCTCCAAAAAATCTACTCCAAGTGATGCAACAACCGATGTGGAAGTGGTAGATATGACTGAAGCCTCCAAAAAATCTACTCCAAGTGATGCAACAACCGATGTGGAAGTTGTTGATGTATCCTCCGACGATGATGACGAAAAAGATGAGGACTATGTAGAAGACAAAGATGGCAAAGAGGAGGAGTCAAAACCAAAGGCGCAGAGTAGTCCAGGATCTTGTGGAACCACACTGGTTATTGCTCCACTTTCATTGATTTCACAGTGGGAAGAAGAGATGGCCTCAAAGACGAATCTTACGGCGTTTGTATACTATGATAATGCATCGAAGAAGATTGCAAAAGCTGATTCTTTTTCTTCTGTTGATGTGGTGGTGACTACTTGTGAGTGTTATAGAATGTTTGGATAAGACTTTTTGTCTGAACACACGTATTAATACTTTGGTTTTTTTTCAGATGGCACCATTCAAAGTGAATATGTCTCACTATCGCGTGCGAGCAAAAACGGCGGATCTAGAGAACCTGGCGCCAATCAGCCTTTGCTATCTTTTGGTTGGAAACGGGTCATACTGGATGAGGCTCATGGTATTAAAAATCCATCAACAATTGTATCAAAAGCTTGTTGTCTGGTTCGTGCAGAGAGTCGTTGGTGTGTTACCGGAAGTGAGTTTATGTTCATGATATGCATACTACTACATTGCAGTTCTTGAAACTCAAACATTTTCATTGTAGCTCCAATTCAAAACTCACTCCAAGATGTTTATGGCCTCCTAAAATTTCTCCGTCACGAGCCATGGTGTGAAGCTTCCTTTTGGAAAAATGCCATTACGAGTGCCATTTCTGACAACTCGACTGGAGTAATTGTAAATGATGGAAAGATGGTTCAAGGCTCTCCGATGAAAGGAGCAAATGCAAACGGAGCTAATGCAAACGGAGCAGAAGATGTCATGTCTGTTGCCTTTGGACGTGTGAGACGAGTATTATCACCCATCATTATGAGACGAACGAAAGATACTCTTGCGGAAGATGGGTGAGTCTGATTATATGAATATACTTTGTCCAAATACCATACTTATGTTTATTCGTTGATGAGACAGAAAGCCAATCCTGTCACTGCCTCCCATTGAATCTTCAGTGGTCAGTGTGACTCTATCTTTGCCAGAAAGAGAATTTTACAATGCATGTAAGTCTCATATACCCTTAGATCAAACACCTTATCTTTGCCTAATCCATCTTTATCATGTCACAGTGCTGCAACGAAGTCAATCTGTCTTTGAGGGCTACCTTAAAGCGGGGACGGCGGCAAAGTCTTGGTTTGCCATCTTCTCTCTTCTTCAAAGGTATATCTATTAACTTGTGTAGTTGAATTCAATGTTGTTTCTTTCACTGATTGCACTAATCCTGATGATGTACCATACGAATACAGGCTTCGACAGAGTTGCGATCATGTTTCATTGACTGTTCAGAACAGGTTTGATACATTTGAGATGGAAGATGGTAATAATCAAAACGGTGGCTCCGGTGATGCTCAGTCAGCCGAAGGAACAATTAGTGATAAGGTAAGGGTCTAGTCCAGCTTTTTGCGTTATGATAAGTACTTAGCTATTTACTGACGCTAGCACTTGTTTAATTTCCCTCTCTCAGTTTCTTACAGAGTTGTTGAGTAAGTTCAAGAAGGATACGGTTGGCTCACAAGGTAATTTGGAGTCAACATCATTTGTAAAGGAAGTTGCTGCAGGGCTAACACAATCACTAGAGTCCAGTGATGAATACCTGAAAACTGAATGCCCCATCTGTCTCGACGAGCCCCGTATTGCCGATGCTGTGCATACTCCTTGTGCTCACATGTTTTGCAAGGGGTGTCTCATTGGTGAGTTTCAAGAGCAGCAGACTCGTGGTAAGAAGGGTGCACCTGTTAACAACAAGGTTGAAAGTAAGGGTAAAGTAGACGGAGGTGAATGTCCAGTGTGCCATACTTGGGTCAAGCTGGCACAAGTCATACAGATTAAGAAATCCAAAAGCGGGGAGATGAGTTCTGTGTATTTAAGTGAAGATCAGAACGAAAAGGAGAATGTGCCATGCATGTTTGGCCAAAAAGGAGAAGAAGCTGCGAGAGAAACCCTAGAATCAGCATTAATGAAAGGATCCAGCAGCTCAAAATTGGAGGCGGTATTGCAAGAGCTCGATAACATTTGGGAAACCAGTCCAAGATCAAAGATCCTCATATTTTCTCAGTTTCTTGGCTTCCTTGATATCATCACCAGATCTCTAAACCGGCGCAATATCATGAGCTATCGAATCGATGGTAAAATGTCTCTTCAAGAGCGAGTTAAAATGATTGACAAATTCAATAAGGACTCTCAACCAACACAAAACTTCACAGTTGAAGATGACAATTCCCGACAAGGATCTGTATTTCTTGTAAGCATGAAGGCGGGTGGTTGTGGACTCAATCTAGTAGCAGCATCCACTGTTTTTATCATTGATCCTTGGTGGAACCAAGCCATTGAAGATGTAAGTTCTCCTTTACCTCCTTACTGATGATTGGCTGTATCTCATGCGTGTTCTACTTTTACAGCAATGCATCAATCGAATTCACCGTATTGGACAACAGGCTAAGGTGGTAAGAGTGAGGAAGTTTGTTGTGGAGAATTCAGTGGAAGAAAAGATAGTTAAGCTCCAAATGAAGAAGAAGGTGAGAAAAATTGTGTTGATCTTCTGGTTCTTTCGCCCAAGCAAAAAACTCAATTTGTTTACATGTTCTGTTATTGAAAGAACATGGCGAATGACATTTTGGATAACACGGACAGTAGTGGACAATTCGCAAGCACGAAGCCAACATTGGAAGATTTTAAATTGATCTTTGGGGGTTGATTTGGCATTCATATTTTTCTTTGCATTGTTGCCAAGACGCAACCAGTTTTATTTTTGATGGTTTAAGGCCTGAGAGATTTAATCCTGGCCAAAATAATTAAACACCTTGTAAGGAATCTCACCATGAACTTTCTCTTCTAGTTCTCTGTGAAATATATATTTTGGAAAGGCTAAAAACTCCTGGATATCCTTGATGTCCAAGGATATTCGTATCTATTGATAAGAGTACCAGTAAAATTAGACACATATCCACATGGAGAGGCTAGTTGGGTGAGCTCCACTGGCTCCACAGACTTTTTTGCCCACCATTTTTGTTGTGGCCTGCTTTCGTTCAACCTACTGTTCGGCAAAATTGGTGCAGCTCACAGCCCCACTGCCGAAAGGTTGTCCGTTGGGGCAAAATGGTGCAGATTGCGGGGCAGTGGGCACACTTGGGCCCAATCAGGGGGTCTATCAGAGTGTATTTTGGATGGGGAGCTTAGTCTCAGAATAAATACGATCGAAGCATCAAACTATGTTTCCAATGTCCCCTCATCCTATAATGACGCCATTTTACAGAAGTGCAAAATTTTTTGTGTTCAGTGATATCTGACCAAACAATTTTGGATGACAAACCTAAATCTTTGTGGACAAACGGCTCAAAAAACAATTAACTGTTGCCAACTACAATTTGTTCCTCTATAGACAATATTTCTACCTCAATTGATTGACCATAGCAAATCCAGATATGATCCTTGATAAAACTACCCTTCACAAGTGGTCCTGAATAGAAATAGTACAAAGCGCCAACCATCTGGGGAACCCCATATAAGACAAATGTTTTCATGACTAAAACGGTCACTAGATCCGCCCGTGTTATTTGCTGATTTCAAATTTGTTGAGGCTATAGACATCCAACTTGTCTGTAAGATTCAATTTACAATTCATCTTAGCTTGACAAAAAGTGACAGATAGATTTACGTTTGCTCCTAATGAGCAAAACAGAAGTTAAAGTATCTAATCTTGTATGTGTATCCATTTCTAGTGCATGTGTATCTCGTTTTGCAAACTGATACTAAAAGAAATGAATGCCGGAAAACCAATAGTTCTGCAAGACTTCTACTGCTCTCAGAGATTCCTGAGAATGACTGAGTTGTGCCAATTCCAGGTTCATTGGATGGGCAGAAGGGGGCCTGAAAGGAAGCCCCGGAACATTGGTGTCGCGAGGCGAGTCGCTAACAAAATTGTTCAACAACCATCGCCAACATCACTCTACTTCAGAGTCTTTACCTTCTGCTTAAGTTAGACACATACTAACAATGTGTTGGTAGTACGGGCCTAACTTAGGCCAAAGGTCTAAGACTCTTCGCAAAAACAACACAGCCTGAACTCTCAAACAATAAACATGACCATGAACACTGCGACTGCATCCAAAATAGTTAATCTCAGACCCATTTCTTCAGACCAGACCAGGCTCATACAAGGCTTTAAACAAGACATGATGGAGTTGCATTTTGGTTTTGCCAATCTTGGCAATTGTTCGTTTGAAGCGTGCAGATCATGCACAGGGTAAAAATGTGCCGGAAGTTGATGCAAATGTGAAGATTCATTTTTATATTGCCAAAAAAATAGTTCCAATTGGGTAACCGGGTGATCAGGACATCCATTTAAGGCCCAAAATTTCAAGATGATCGATTTTCAGAGATAGCCTAGAGAAACTTTTAGTTTTCTGAAAGCTCTGATCCTCCTGATTACAAAAATAAATGAGTCCAGAATTAAAAATGAAGTCGTGACAAGAAAATCCTGAAAACCCACAATAATATTTCCTTAACTAAAAAGGGCTTCTACCCTGACAATTGAATGAGTTTAACTGAAATATTTAATAGATATTATTATTTTTACAAAAGTGCATGGTTGGTTGCTGTATATGTAAGTGTTTGTTAATGTTTTGCTGTGATTTTTCCTTCACCAAGGGTTTTGTGGAAGTGAGTATGCATGACTCGCCTCTCTACAAAAATCCTCCATCCCTGCAACAGCAATATAATTCTCTGTGGAACAATAAAACTTGTTCTGATGTAAATTTTCCATGCAGATTGATTGTTGGATGAACTCCTGGAGTTTGGGGTATTTCCATAACATCCAAACCAATGAACTCCTCTATTTCCAACCTGATTTGGCCACAATTCACCTCCACCACAGGAGAACTGTTTTTGCAGCTGTGAAAGAGAATTTAAAAGTCTGGGGTTTTAGATCTATGGATAATGTTTTTATAGAGGTGGAGGGTGAGTTAGAATGTTGAACTTACCTTGGTATTGAAAATATCTACGAAGTTCTGTGGTGGAGGGGTGTCAGGACAATTTTTCCCTCCATTGCTTTTTGATGGTTTTGTGGGAGGGAATCAAGGTGCCGAGGACACTAAGCTGTTGACTACGGTGTTGTTGAGGGGTGGAGGGAATTAGGTGGTTGATATCCTATTGGTTGGGAAGTTCTCTTCTGGAGATTTCGATTTCGTCCGCTGTGGTTGATGAAATTGTGGTCCCAAGGTTACAAAGCTGTGGTCCTCGGTGGTACCAAGAGAGGAAGGTTAAGTTATATGTTTGAAATTCTCTCACTCTCAGTTAGGAAGTCCTGGCCTAGGATCGGTGACGGCTGGGAGGACTGGAGGGTGTTTTTCACCCGTGCGGTGGAAGGAATGGCTCTTCCAATCGATATAAAGCGCCGTTTGATTGGTACTGACACCTGGCAAAGGTTGACAGGGGTGTTTAGGGATGGAGTTTTGAAGGAGAAGTTGGAGCTTCCCTTCGTGTTTAGGAGGTTGCTGGTGGCTGTTCATCATGGTGTTGATGGATGGCCGAACCGTAACCGTCATGATCGATGAGAGTGAGAGCTCAATCACATCAGATTTGTGGTCTTTGAACATGTTGCCAATCGAGTGATTAACCTTTTTAAACTCGGTATAGTTAGTATATTTTTATATAAAGGTCAAAATTATTTTAGGTAAGAAATTTTGTTGATGAAAGAACATCTCAGAGCTTCTAAAATTTGCCAAAAATACCATTGAGCACGCATGAAAATTAGCCAAAAAAGTAGGATTTTTACAACTTGAATTATAGTTCTGGACTCACAAAGATTTGAATTCTCCTTGAAAAAATGATTATTTTGATGGTGGGCACGCCTAAAACAACCAAAAACTTCATCATCTTGAAATTTGTGGATTGCTTGGCCTCCCGGTTGCCCAATTGCTGTCGTAAGGTATGGACTAGTGGTATAGCATCCAATTTGATGCCAATTTTCTACAAAGGTAGAATTTTGAAGGTCATGGATTCAATTCCGGCTTTTTTGGCCACTCTAGGGTCTGGTTGGATTTGTTTGATTGTGTGAAGTTGGCAATCAGCACATCTTCCAAATGGCCCGTCTGCACCAACTATAGTGTGTCCCGTCGTGGGTTAGAGCTAACTAGGACATCAATACTGGCAATGGCTGGGTGGTGCAAAAAACTTGTAAATGTTGTTTTAGAGAGGAAAAGTGACGAGACAGTTGAGTGGTATTTTTTGCTGGGTCTGATGCCAGGTCTGAAGAAATGGGTATGAAATTAACAATTCTTGCCACATCACCTACAATAAATCATCATCAGCATCAGCAATCAGCGGCCAGCAATGTAATCAATCCACTGTTAAGACTTGCTAGTGATGGTCGCTTACTGGCAACCCAGCAGTCTGCAGACCGAAGAACGCTGGCTACTTTGACTGTCGTATCATGTGAAGTTTTCAGAGAAGTATTCATTTAAAAACAAATGATGTGTCTGTCTTATTTGTCTTGAGTTGATAAGGTTATTTCATTAATATAACTATTAAAACAAAAAATCATTACCAGCAGCCGCTCAAGATTTTTTAAGTGGCAAGAACAAGCAAGAAATTAAAAAGTAGCGGGCGGCTGGGTAATTAGTAAAGTACTTTAGTAGA
>JALLAY010000394.1:0-15922 GCA_036939635.1 Cyclotella baltica | reverse complement strand
GATGGGGTTTCTATACTTCTGTTTTTCAGCAGAAGTGAGGTGTTGTTTGAATATGAATATGAAAATTTCTTGGAGAATGGGGTAGCTTGCTCGATGCTGTTTGTCTCATTCGTTCACATTGCTTGATGAAGGTCGTTGTGAATTAGACATGTTTGTTGAGATGAAATTTGTTTCACCCTCGGGTTCACTTGTTTGAAGACATTGTTAGAGGAAAATGGTATCTGCTTTGAATGGAATATTTATCAAAGTAGTTTTTTACTAAGAGTAATGTGTTTCAAGAATACAAGATTGGATAGAAAGTTTGATTTGAGGGCAGCAATGTAGAAGAATTGGAGAGGGAGACAGATGTAAAGCAAAGAGTGGAGAATGAATGGATAATTGTCTAATGTGATGATGATGATGTATCTGTATTAATTAAACTAAAGCTGTGGTCAACCTGTATTGAACCGACTTTTAAGTTGATAACACTTGGGGGGAATCAGTATAAATGCTGAAACCTAAACTTACTCGGGGCCGAGTCTCCCGGTCGTGCAATTTGTATTGTCCCACTAGAAATCATAGCTTATGAATGTACATTAAGATTTTAATTAAAAATGATTAAACCAAAGCTGAACATTGTTTTTTTGCTTTTCTGCACAAGATAGATAAATGAGATAATTCAAACCAAAGAACAAGGGCATACAAATAGACAATGTAGAGTCAAGATAGATAAGTTTAAGGGAAAATAAACAGTAGTGAAGTTTGCCAAAGTAAAAATCAGTGAACAGAACTAGGATTCAAAACAAAATTTAGCCTCTTCATAGTGCAACGTCAAAATCAATACAAATGGAAAATACATAGACCTCAGCTAGATTGGAAATGAAGCCATGGGTGAAAACTTTTTTAGAAGAGAAAAATCAGTTGCAAAAGCAGTAAAAGGAGTCTAAATGCCAACAGACAAACCTGTCGTTAGATCTTGAAGCAGTGGATGGGGATATCACAGAAAAAGCTAGAGACAGTTGACCTCTCATTGACACAAATCTAGAGGAAAAGGATAAGATGCTCTTCTCTATTTGTTCAGAGAAACAGATGATTGGATTCTGATTCAAAATAAATCTAATGATTGAATTAGATCAACAACCTATACATCCACATCAACCAAATTTTATTAAGAATTGATTCTAAATCTATATCTATCTCTCCACCATGGCATTCAATGCCAATCTGAATCATTTCATCTGTATGATCAACCAAATCAACCAATCAAATTGAACAGCAAAAATGAAGGCAATAAAGAATTTCTTGATTGATAAGAAACAAGAGACTCTAAGTTGATAAACTATGGGTTCGGACTCATCCTAGGGAATTGCAAAAGAGGTCCTAGCTTATTTTCAACATCCAATTCAAACTGTTGATTCAATCAAAAGCAAACCATTCCCCATATTATCCACACAGTTGAAATTATTTGAAAAAAGATACTCGTATTATAGTAACTTGGCAAAGGTATACTTGTGTGCCCTAAGTAAGTATGCTCAAAGCAATCACTGCTTACCTACAGCAGGGATTTGGCCTGCGGTACCACCAGCAGGTTAGTTCCAATTCCCATGTAGGCACAATGACACATAGTCATACGCCTAGGGGAATAAATATACCTCCAGACCAGAAGGAAGACTCCTATAGTCTCTAAATATTTTTATGTATTTGCACATCAATGTCCTGGCTACCTTAGCAAAAATTGCACGTCAAAAACTATGCTCCTTGACAATATGGGCATCAATTCAGATGTGACACCACTCATCCATATGGTACCTTCAGACAGCAGTTTGCATCTTTTTTGTGATCTAAAATACCAATCAGCAATGTTCCTTGAGGTTTCTTGATAGAAAGATCCTCGCGGGGTTGGAAGATATTATACCAATGTAATGGTATGTATTATAAATAGCTTATGTATTATTTAGTTTGTCAGAGCAATAACAATTTACTCAAACTTACCTCACATTTATAATTGCATCATCATCTCTTGGAGGCGGGTAGCAGTCTATTGACACTAGTAATGCATAAGGGAGCAAAACAAAGCCAATTTTCTACTTTCGTTCATACATTTCCAGGGTAACTCAATAATCTTTTTGACTGAACCTCTGGGGGTGCAAGCTTGAACAACACAAGAGATATTGAACCTGTACTAACTGGGGGAAGGTCTACGGGTCTTAGGTGAGAATTGGGATTGGGAGGGAAGGGGAAGAGATGGAGAGCCCTGTGTAAGCTGTTTCCAAACTCACATTTTCCTTGTTTGTCAAATGGAAAGAAAAGTCTGTGGTTAGCCTACTCCCTACACTTCATTAATTCTAATGTTTCACTTGGAATTGTTCAAACCATTTCTGTTCTGACAATGCTCCTACAAATTATTGTAGATACAACATGTGTTCTAAGCAATGGGTTTACCTGTCATTTCCCTTCTTTGGAATGGACACATGAAAGGAGAGGTAAACAGTATCTATTGCACAGATTTGCCAATTCAATAATAAAACATTATTTATTTAGCCAAAGGAAATAATCTGTGGATGATAAAGCAAAGGTACGAAACAGAAGGAGATCTGGTTTGTTTCAACATGCAATCAGTTTTTGTGTAAATGAAAGTCCAACTTTCACCAACAACTGAGCTGTTCATGCATAGAAATAGAAAGCATCGGCAACTAATCTTCATCAACCTCATCCATTGTCCAGAGTAGACCAGTGCGATCAATGTTTTGCCTTTTATGTTGGGGGTTGTACCCACTAAAGTCATCGAGAGGATCAAATTCTTCTTCTGCCATCCCAAAGCCGGGCTGCCACTGAATTTCACTGAGCTCTTCTTTTCGAAGTTCGTAAGTTTGTCTCACTAAACGGTAAAGATCAATGGAATCTGCAATAGGTTTGCCTAGTAAGGCTACAGACTCGTGATCAACAGAGTTCTCAACGCATCGACGGATTGTTTCTGGGAGATATTGTATCTGCGAGACGGTGTAGGGTTCTTCCCATTGAGAAACCGAAACAGAGCGAGTATCGTCACACTTGTGCAGACGCATGAAACACTCAAAAATTTCATAGAAGAATTCTCGGTGCCCCCCATTCCAACCAATGTTAAAGGTCTCATCCTGCAAGAAGCGATATCGATAAGGGGTACCAGATCCAGGGCATACATATGTATCATTTGCAGCCCAACCAGTAAACAGCAGATGGTGAATGAAGTTGTAGAATGGGTTGTTGTACATTTGAAATTCGTACTTGAATCCATCCTCGTCAAAGTACAACATGTTTGCACCAACCATCGTTAGATCTGGTTCATAGATGCATTCATCATCAAACTCGTCCATCCATTTAGAATAGTACCAAAGATGAAAATTGGATGCTACTTCGATCAAGAAACGGAGAAGAAGCTTGGCTTGTTCTCGTGCGGGGAGCTCGTCAAACTTGATGTCCAAGTTCAGCCTTGGATCCAACTTGCGAATTGTATCACCAAAACGATGCGGTTCCTTGCACTGGCAATCTTCGTAATTATAATCTTGGCAAGTGTCACACCCCTCCCCCTCGTTGAGAAAGCAATGATCACAGAATCCCTCCTCTTCGTTGAAACCGTTCTTCAAGTCAAGAAATTCAGCAATGACGTCAAAATCAGGCCCGCCGCATTGTGGTTTATCCATCAAGTTCTTCACATCACGAGACACGAGACGTAGGTTTGAAAAATCTGGATTCTGCCGAACTTCTTTGTTGTCTTGCCATGGGAACCATCCATTCTCGGCTAGTATCTCAACGATGCGGACGGAGGGGGAGGCAGACGAAAGTGCCTCGCAGTTCGTGGGCGAACGGGCCATGTCATCGTTGGCAAGCTTTTGCTTCTTGCAAGCGTTGGGTGCGTCCATTGTTGGGGATGTTGATCTTTCGGTCTTCGTCGGCGGCTGCCAGCAGGAGTGGCAGGGGCCGTCGTCGTTGTCGTTGTCGGTCGGCGGAGGTGTCAATAGTTCCGCGAACAATTAAAAATTAACGCGAGATATATGGTACCTACTCTTATTTTGTTTTAAAATCCTGATTCTCGTGATTCAACATCAACACGAGTGCTACAATATTCCGGGAAATTTTTATTATTCTCGCGGTAGGCAAGTAGTTGTGTTGTTCCCGAGAATACCTTCGATTGAGTCCTCACACAACATCGTCGCTTCACGCACCTCTCTCGACACCGACACCAACGACCGACGACGCCCCTCTCACCGCTCTCCCATGCACCAGTATTTACACGAGCCGTGAGCCGCCGACACCGCCTGCCGCCATCACGTACAACGTCAATACGATCACTATAACAAGCACGCCAGCAGGGCAAGAAAAATTGACGATAGATCGAATCGGTTCAGTTCAGTGCGGGGGTTAAATCAAAATCAAAATTCATCGCAACGTGGTATCGTAGTAATCAAAACAACAACATCGCGATCGTTCCTGTGGCTTACCATCCATCGATCCGGGATTCTTACTCCTTGAACAATAGTAGGAACCTCCTTCAATTCTCTACAAATTAAAAATTATTCCACAAATTCCAAATAAAATAACCGAGCTCCTACGCCATGTCATCTTCCATCCGCGGGGGAACGGGTATCCCCGGCTCGTCGAACGGGAGACCCTCATCAACCGGCCATCCAGCAGCGGCTGCTTTATCGTGTAATCTTTGTTCGAAGCCGCTCGCGACGACGTGTTATTTGTGTGCTTGCGATTGCATTTTCTGTGAAGGTGAGATTATATTTTTGTTGGCGGTGGTTGTCATTTTTTGAAGCCGGGGAGGTCATTGTATAGTGGATCATTATCTGCTCTTGGGTTGAAATATCTTTTGTTGTCCTTGAGAGATTGTCAAATGTCAATTCTGCTGTACAATTCCATGGAATTACTGTCTCATTCTACTGTACCCCCGTCATTTATTTTAAACAGACTGCACCTACTCTCATTTCGAGCGCAGCAGCCAATGCCCAACATGTCGCAAAACACTAGGAGATCAGGATTTTACAGAGCTCGTCGTCGCCGACGGATCAAATGGAGCCTCAGACATTGCCAAATCAAGCATGCAGGCAATGTTCTCAAAGAAAAATAGCGGTGGCTACCTCCCTCACGCCGAGCTGTGTCAAAGCCTACTTCGTCAGATTGACGCCTCCAAGCAAAACACAAAATTCTTGTTAAAGCAACTGCTCGTCGAAACACACAAGCAATCACGTGGTAATATTGGTGCCCTCAGAGCACAAGAACAGCTGAGGAATGAGAACACGCAGCTAAAACAAACCGTGTCGTCTCAGAGGCTTCAGTACGAACAGACAATTAAAGATCTTCAGAATAAGCTGAAAGCAAGAGAAAGCACCATCGCCGAGCTCAATCAAATGCTTGGTAAATTTCAGAAGCATTACGGTGGAAAAGGCGGGTCAGATTACTCGTCTGTCAGTGGAAGTGTGCCGTCTCATTTGGTTCCAAATTCGTCGTCGGGCATGGGAGGAGGAGGAGGAGGTCAGGAGCCGCCGCTTCGAGGTCTTTTGGCACAACGAAAGGCTCAGGAGATTGCATCACAGAATGCCATGAGTGGAAGGAATGTGGGACGGCAGCAACCATCGTTCATGAATCCAATGAATGATATGAACCGAGGCAGATCACCTGGTACAAACTACCGCCCCTTTTCCAGCAGCAGTGTCGGATCGGGTTCGTCTGGAACACCTCGAATTCGAGATTTGTCTGCCAATACTGGATATCACTTTACTGGAGTTTCGAATCAACAACCAATGAATAAACGAAGGCGTGGAGGTACTCCAACATCTTTAGGTACAGGCGGTGGGGGTGGCATGTCTCCCACAACTGCATTTACACTCAACCAGGGTCCTCATCGGCCGCTGTTCAATAGTAGTCATCGATAGCTATGGCTATTTGTCCGTGAACATGTTTAGAGTTTTGTTGTCATTGTCCGAATTGAATTTGGTGCAATACATTTGCGTATTATGTCTTCTATGTTGGATTGGAGACGTGTGATAATATTAATTGCATTAGTACATATTACCATTGACTTTATACACACATAATTAATTTGTTCCTTTAAGATGCAATCTACTTTTTCCCGCCCCAGCTCGCAGTTTAACCTACAAATTACAATCTTCTCACAACAGGAAAACTACCCCACTGCCTCCATTCCGGACACCCCTTCCCCCTCAAAAAGTGCTATCGATAAGACAATCCTCACGCTTCTCCGAGCAATGGATCAGTTAAATATCGGGAAGAAGCTGCTATGCGTGCTGATGCGGCATCATATCGCACCAATTTTTCCCGAACTTGACGTACGATGCAAAAGCTTCAAGCGAGGGAGGCCACAAAATTAGGAAGACAGCTAACAGGCAACATATGCTTCTCGAACATGTTCTTACCGAATCATTTCAGCCACCGCAAGTCCGGCCAAGACGCAATAAGGAATCCACATCAAGCTTTTCATCTGTGCTAAACTCTCTTCATTCAAATACATGGAATCTTTGTGCTCATCCAAATACGCAAAGACCTCATCATTATTCGCGAGGAAAAATATGACGAGGAAGAAGTAAAATGTGATAATCAAAGGTGCCACATAAATACTCCATTGCAGACCACATCTTTTGCATAGTGGGTAAGCAAAACCAACTACCCCCATCAAACTCGTAATCACCAGCACACACCCATATGCAATACAAGCAATAGCCACCTCAGTAGCCGGATTGTCAGACGTAAAATCGATCACGGCTCCGTATATGATAGCCAGAATTCCAATCACAAAGTCAACAAAATGAATTGCCCTCGCAATAAATTGGGTGAGGTTATAACAACATCCCAACTGTACATCCTTTGCATCCTGTTCCGCCCTGCTAAGCTGAGGCTTCTTGCTTTTTTGTGCCGCCTTTAGAGCATCCCTCTTCTGAGATTGTGCTGCCGCTGCGGCTTGGCGTTGCCCACGCTTTTCTTTGCGTTCGGCTCGACCCTTTTGTCTTGCTTCTAGGAGCAGTTCCCTCTCGGATTTTGGGGGAACTGCGGGAACGGCTGCGGGGACTGGTCTCTGGCTTTCTTTCTTTTTCCCCCGCATCAATTTATCGAATTTAGGCATTGTGGAAATAGAAGTATGAGGCGTTCGACGTTCCTGGTGGGGTGGTTGCTAAGGGAGTTGTTGCTGTCGCGGAAGTCGCCGATGTCGGCGCCGGAGGGCCCTTTACAATCAACTCCTTCAACGGTGGTTTGAATCTCGTGGTAGGTGGTAGGTAGGTTTTTGAAAATAGCAGCAGCAAGTAACAAGCCCACTTATTTTATTTTCAGCTTTGCTTTTATATCAGAATGTATTTATCGATTATTTTGTCACCATAACATCTTCAAATAAAAAAAACGCCCGCAAATATTATTAGACACAAAAAATTAACCCAAACAACAACAACCCCACTGGGAGTTGGGACATGTGGCAATGTCACATTTTAGACCCTAGACCTAGAGCAGATAGAAGCCAACCTAGAGAGATATCTAGAGAGAGTTGATTCCACAAGAACCAGTTGATCAATCAAACAAACCACAAACACAAACAACAAACACAAACAATAAATTCCGTCACTGAACTGCTTTAGATGGTTGGTTAGACCCAAGAGTTGAAAATGATTACAACGCTCAATTGAAACAACACTGACGATAGATACTATCTTATTCTAAAATAAAAATAGTAGATAATACAGATAACAGTTATCATATCAACTCCAGACCCACTCAATTAAGTTAGATCTGTCTTTGCCATCATGGGGATTAGCAACACAACAACCTTAATCTAGCCCGGAAAAATCTTAATCTGGTCCAGATTCATAAGTGTATTTGTTTTGACGGTCAATAGAATTTATGTAAGGGACCTAACTTCCTAACTTTAACATCACTAGCCAGCTGCCACAAACAAGTTGTGAGGTCAGGTCATGCAGCTGGATTCCAACCAATTTAATGTGTTCTTTTCATGGCCTGCTGCTCAACACCTGACAGATACAGATGTGTTGTGTTTGTGTAATTGCAGTTGAAACTGTAATCACTTTTGCCCCATCTCAAGTGAATGATTAACATTTGTAAAACTAACTTGATTTTCCAATGAATCTGCTCAGAATTTGAATCATCAGGGATGAGATACTACCAATAACACAGGCCAGCATCACTCTTCAAAAACAGAAAATATCAACATAATTTCAAGTTTTTCGCAACACTTTCAACTATTTGAGTATACTTTGAAAAGATGCAGCAAGATTTTGTATAAATCAAAAAGTCTGCAAGGGGTCAGTAATCAGAAATGGGTCACTTTTCCTTCTTTGGTGGACATGTCCACCCTCCGGTTGATCACATTCTCTTGATGGTCAATTGATGCCATTTGTTTCATTGTTTCAATTGACGATCAATTGAAACAGATAGTTTGCTAGTTTCAATTGGCAATTGAGAAACTGGAGGGCATTCATTTCAATTGACAACTGAAACATCAAAATGGGCGGGTAATCACTTCAACTGTTGCCAATTGGAATGAATGCAATCCTGTTTCTCGAGCATTTGTTTCAATTGATCAAAACGGGAGAGAACATTCAACTCCTTTGGCAATCATAACACAAAGGACGTCCGTTTCGATCTTTTTTGGCAATCAAAACAAACGGCTATTTCAAAGAGCTTCTTTTTACTTTTCTGTAGTCGACAATGCACTAGGGTGTGCTATCTATTTTCATCTCTATGATCATGTCATCTTTGTTTACAGCTGCAGCAAGATTAGATCTGAATTCACATCAATACCAGAACCAGAATCAAACAGTAAGAACAATGGCAATAAAATCATACCAGTACCAGAAAATTTCCAATAATGATCTCCATTGTGCAGAAGCAACTGGAGCGCATCATACCTTACTTCCAATTTCAATGAAGAACAATGTATTCTCTTCGAATGAATATATGAGACAAGGTTTCAATGGTACAGATCAAAGCTTTGGTTTAGGAGTTAAATTATTTGCAAAACAGGAATGACCCGACGTCAATCAACAATGTGTGGGCATGCATACGCTGACTTCGATTTACTAAACCATGGGAACTTTCTTTTATTTTCTAAATGGATTTGTCTAATGTGTTAGCCAATTTGGTATTTATTTTTATATACAAACAACACATGGATACTCCTAGCAAGTGCTCTGACCTCTGAAGATGAATTACATCCAAAGATTCAGAGTCAAAACAAGCCAGTTGGATGATATGGAACTGACAACACAAAGCATTATAGATTATGTGGAACACCTCTCAGCACCCTTTCAATGCCAATACAACTACAAAAATACCATTCAACAGTTTTGCTTTAGGCTTAAAGTATCTCCTTCTTTTTGCAATACCAAGAGCAGCTATATAAATTTGGACATTTATTTACTATCTTTTGACTTTTGACCTTAAGCAATACTCTCAGTTCATTGTCTAAATTCTGAATGACACAATCCAAGCTTATTAAACTCAACTCCATCGCTCTTTTCATAATACTGCGCTGTCTATAATTACTGTTCACCTACCAATCACCCAACAAAAATGGACAGAAATCATCTTGCAATATTCCCAATGTCTCAGTTTGCTTTGGATTTGTGTATTTTTAGCTCCTCAAATATGTGCTAGATGTGGTCTGGGTTACACTTCTAATGGTTATTATGAGAGCTAATCGGGAGGAACATCTAAGGTAAAACATATTTTAGAGTGTGAAGTCAAATAGAAAGTATATCAATAGCGGGGTTAAATTTTACGCAAAGAGCGCAGGAGAAGGAAGAAGGCAAAAATTCTAGATCGGATTAGTGAGTGAACTATGGTAACTTACTTTTCACTCATGAATTTACTCATTTGATATAGACAACTTTTTTAGACAATCCATCGAGAAGCTCAAAGATACTTGAGTAATCATTCAAGTTATCTGACAAGGGAGTGTCATCAAATTTATACCAGAGCCTATGTTGGATGTTGGGGAGGTGACAAGGTCATCAGACCCCAAACCTGATTATCGATCGCGAAATAAAGAAAATCCCACTTAAGGGGAAATGGCGTCATATGATGTCAAAGTCTTGTACTGTGACGCCATCGATGTCTTAATCAAATTTGAACCATATTGTGCAATTGATATGTTTCTCGTGACATGTCACCAGATTGAGTCTCAAATAATGGAGCTGTTTTTTGAGCGAACAAAATCAGGAGGTTTTGAGTTCTACACCCCCCCCAGCAGGCACAATAAGTGTGTTGTGCTTTGTCAATTGATTTATCCCCAGGAGCCCTTACCTTCTGGCTAAAACTTTTCTCCAATGAACATTCTTGAAAGGACAATTTTTAGGTATCTTGAAAAGTATAAAATCTTGCAGCGGCGCTGCGTTGAATAAATTAACGAAGAATGAATGCATGCAATGGCAATTTGTTGATTGAATTTGATCGAATGCAGTTATTGATTGAAGTCAGTTGAGCAGGTGGTTGAGCGTTGAGATTTTTATTAGATGGAGTTTACGGCAGTTTATGCATTGGAGTTGAAAACGAAGCTACATGAGTTTAAACGGTACCAGGAGCGGAGTTGATCAAGGTCGATCATCAGAGCATTCGGTGAGAGGGAACCAGAGTAACTAGATACAAGAAGACTTCCAGCAACAGTCGATGTAACGGGACATAATGCAATCTACAACAGAGAACGAAGGAAGCCCGACCACATCATATAGAGGAAGTGAAGCTATCGGTATCAACGGCACATTACCCCCAATACCAACAGACGAAACACCTTCCACTCCACCAAGCACTTCCTCGACCACAAACTTGGGTCGTCGCCGCCTTTCTCCTAATTCGACCGTGACTTCCTTGCTCCCGGAGGACGAAACGAACGGAGACATCGATTATCACAACGAGGGTTTGCCGCCAAACTTGTTAGACACACAAGAAAACGATCGTTGTGGAGATTTTGAGGACGTTGAGGGCCAGAGAGCTTCGATTACAGGGATGATTTGCATGAAGTCTAAGGCGTTTATGTTTGGGCAGATGCTGTCTCTGTTCTTGGTACGTTAATTAAGTTGGATTAGCACCTTCCTTTCTTAATTGATTTTATGCAGAACAACAACTTAACATTTCAAGTGCAACTGCAACATGTGAATCTAATATGTCGCAATCTTATGTCAAAATCTTCTGTAGGCAGCAACTGGTGCAGTACAATCATCTCTCTATCTCGATTGTGGGCTATCTGCTCCAACATTTTCCATGCTATCATTCTATCTTCCGTTGTGCATCATTTGCACACTACGTTTATTTCGGCAAGCAAGAGATCACCAACACTCAACTTTAACAGACGACAATCTAGATGACTCGAATAAACAACAAGTGAACGGGGTTGAGTTGGAACTAAAAACCAACTACAGCGACGAGTCATTTCATGAAAATAATGACGGCGTTTTACCTACAACCTCTGATGAAGAACACGACGACCCTAAATTGCACTCAATTCTTAATGACGAGAAAAGAAGCACGCCATATTCACTGTGCAAGATAATCCCTCTCCATTCACCACCATGGAAATATGCAGCAGTTGCGATCGCAGATGTCTATGCCAACTACACAACAATTCTGGCTTTTAAATACACCACAATTACATCAGTGTCTTTGTTTGATGCTCTTGCCATACCATCTGCAATGTTGATCTCAAAATTGTTCTTTGGCAGGACGTACACGAAAGTGCACCTGTTAGCTGTAGCAGTGTGTTGTATTGGTATCTCCATCAATGTGTTTCAAGACTACCGTGAAAATGAACGCATGAAAGAATCAGGAGGAGTTGGAGAAACTGCACAAGAAGAGCTTGTCGAAGAGGAATACCCTTACAAACTGGCAGGAGACGCATTGGCTATCACAGGAGGCGTTCTCTTTGGTGTTTCCAACACATTGGCTGAGGTTGCAGTCCGTGACTGGGGATCACAAGACGAGTTTGTAAGCGCAATGAGCTTCTTTGCATCAATTATTACGTTTGTTCAGACTTTGTTTACGGAAAGACAAGAAGTTAAGGCATTTTTTAGCACATCTGAGAGCAATGACACCTGCTCAGAGTTGGGAAGTTTAACTCTCTTAGCTCTCTTTGTGGTGGCTACCGTTGTAAATTACCTGGGCATTGCATCTTTTCTGGGTATGTCTGATGCAGCGTTTTTGAATCTAAGCTTGCTGACTGGGGATGCATGGGCAGTTGCGTTCAGCGTGTTCGCGGAAGGTATAATTCCACCTCCGACATTTTATGTTGCGTTAGTCATAACAGTGTCAGGAGTGTTCATCTATGAAACTGCACCTAGCCCGCACCAGCAGGCTAGGGTGAATGGAGAGAATGAAATTGAAATGGATGAACTCGGCAAGAGGTCAAATGTGACTGGCCATGTTCTTACTTGAGAAAGAATGTGATCAATTGTCCAAAGCCTCATAGCAACTTAATTTTCTTGGTTAGTATTGCACCCTTCTTCTACAGGAGACTTTCCCCTTTCACCCGGAATAAATATCTTTTGAATAATAAAATCATCTCTTCAATACTAAAAGATAAATGCTTTGAAATACATTTAGGTACCAACAAATCAACATTTTTTTGATAATGCACTTGATTGCACAACCTTTTATTAGTTATCTATGCTTGTTAATCATTTAGTTTTATGTAGCAGAGGAGGCATCTATAAGTAATAATGTTCGTATGTTACAGAAGGAGCTACGGACACCATGGACCGATGCCACAAACCCATAACTACTAACTGTGAGGCTTACGTAGGCTCCACTTAAGCTATATATAACTCCCCAACGCTTCGAGGAACTAGTGAGTTGGAGCGAAAGACAAACAGATAGAGCACAAAGGAGAGACCAATGAAGCTGAAAGATGACACACTTTCAGCGAGTGGATGTAAAAGGGCCACCTCAAATCAAGTGAGATATGTTGACCGAAGGTGGTGTAGGATGTGTGGTGTGGTAGTGGGTGATGGTGTGAGGTATGACATCTTTAGTTTGGTTTTGGTGGAGGTCGAAGAGAGTCATGCTGTCAAGGTGGAGGCAGAGAAGAAGTGGAGAGGTGCTCCACCCAGTTGGGGGTTTGGATGGAGGACGAAGAATCTCACGCCAAGAAGGTGCAGGCGTAGGTAGGGTTGAAAAGAGGTAGGTGTCGTGGTGGAGGAGATTGTTGTGGTTGTTGTTAATAAGAAAACCCCTCCAAATGCGTCAGACGCTCCCTAAGAAGTCAAAACACCCAACTGTTGCGAGAAATCCACAGGAGCTGTGGCAACAGAATTGAGAACAGGTTGTAAAATACTTGTCCCTTCCTCTACTGGGTTGTTGTCTGTCTACACTACACAGGAGTAGAAGTTACCCACTCCAAATCTTCATTTTTTGTTGAATTTAAGTTCCTTCCCGTCAAACCAATATCCAAATCAGCACCACTGGGCAGCATATATCTAACTAAAATCTTTACGTACATTTATACACGGCTACTAGGTGGAAAATACAAATTGCACGACCAGGAGAACAGGAAGCCCACTTGTGATGCTTATAGCTAAGTCTGTGCTCTGCTATTTGCATTCGTATTTACCTGGAAGTAATCCAGTATCGTCATTTGTATCAAAGAATTCACTGATTCCCAGATATGTATTTTGTGAAGGTTCTCTAGCCTGCGCAGGAGATACCGTTTCTTGTCCCTCGGCCATTTTTCAATGATCCATGATGGGTACTCAATAATAAAATGATCAGCTCGAGCTAGGAGTGTGTATTTGTTTTGCTTGAATTCAAGGGCGATCTGTTATACTTCTCTCCTCTCTTGTCGTTAAAGCATTGTTGCTGGTATGTAATATGTCATTGCGAGTGCTCCATATTCTCTCAAAAATTGTCCAAACTCCCATGATCATACTAACCGCCTGTTCCAATGCATTTTCCCCCTTGGGCGTTTCCCATTTTTTGGTGGTGGAGGCCGCCAGTGAGTGTGTAGGGTGTGTATCCACTCATTATGGTGGAGCCCCTTCAAAATTGAAGTGTCTCCGAGAAGCTCTTGGGCTTCCATTGCTTGAATAGTGTCCATGCAAGTGATTTCAAAGAATGGGTCTAGTTCTTCAATATGACAGGTACTACATACCATCTTTACTATCCCATTGTAAATATTAGATGGGACTCCATCCTTCACCAGCTGTGATTGAAATTCTTTTACTCCCGTCTTGAGTGCCTCTTGCATTTGCTAAAATGTTGACAGTGGAATGGGTGGAGGAAATCCTCCTCCTCTCTGCCACAGCAGGGACAAAGGTTTCCCTGTCCGAGCTTCCCTTTCTGTGACCCGACATTTAGCCAGTCGTACATCATTTTTGATGTACGAATCAATCTGGAAAGTGGGAGGCGTTTCTTTGCGCTGTGCCAATTCCATTCCAATTGACATCATTGACTTGTGTATATCTGTCCACTCTGTGTTGTCAATACCCTCTTTCCATTGCCAATAAACTGGTCCTTTTTTCAGATTTTGTTGACTGTACATCATTTTGATCAATAACTTCTCAGTCTCCAACATTGCCAATTCCTCACCTGCACTTAACTCCTCAATATACCTGAATCAATATCAAGCGAAGATAAATGAAAATCCATTGTGGATGGGAATAACAAAAGGGACATTTTCTCTACTTCCAACAGACAAACACTGAGAATACCCACACATTTGACTGATAATAATGAGATGTCTTCTAATAATCCCAAATCTAGAAGCACACCATCAACTCCAAGAGTATTTTACACAAGCAATGTACACTTGCAGCCTCATCTACTTCTGCTACCCCAGGTACACCCAAATGACCTCCTGCCAAGAAGAAGCCATGTGGTAGGTCACAAAGCACTGATGGAAAGACAAAGATAACTGACCCACCTGCCAGATTGAAATCAAGGGAGAAGTTTGCACCTGGCACCTGTCAGGTCTAAATTGAAGGAGAAGTCAGCATCAACTGAGAAGGATAGGAAGAAGAAGAATGCCATTTCAAAGAAAACCTTCAGTGGAATTGCTGCTGTCTCTCCTAGACCCCTCCCTCCTAAAAAGAAGATCAAACCTTTTTGCTAAACAAGGATTTGTAGAAGGTATCATAATGGTGAGAACAAACAAATCTGTTTGACATCATGTGTACAACAAGCTTGGTCTAGTTCTTAGGAACCTTCAGAAGGTCAAAGTTGCAAGCAACTGCCTTTTTGCAAATATAAGAGATGATTCAGGCCTAACAAACGTCTACAGCTCGTGTTAATGTTGAGAAGTATTTTGCCTTTCCCGGTCCAGTGAAGCAATGGAATGATGCAAATATTCCAGAAGCGTAAACAAGGAAGATATTATTTGATTTTTTACTGCAGGCTGATAGATATTAAAAATGGTGGAAGCAGTCACTGCCGATTTGATGGATCATCAAATTACTCTGAATTACAAGACCTACCAAGCTATCTCAAACAAAGAACATATCCATTTTGTAAAAATTCACATTAAGTTCCATCACTCTAGTGTTGAGTTAATGATTCAGAAGGACTTTGAACTATGCCAAGATCCAATCAAGATCAATCTATGAGAATAAAGTCAGGATGCCTAAGATTGCAATTCTCCGGGACTATCCATTTAGCAGCCTTTGGAAGAAGGCTGAAGATGGTGAAGATACCACTTTCAATAGAATGTTCATTGCAGAATACCTAAAGAAAACAAGATACAAGTGTAAACTGCCAAAGAAGAAAGAAGTGTACAAGTGGCCCGGTTGTCTCCACAAATGGTGAGGCAAACATGTTAGTCTACACCTTGCTCCATCCAAGAGTGAATATGATGAGTTCAGTTGAAGACTGCATAAGATTTGTGAAAGCCATAGCCTCACTCAACTATTGATTGGTCTCAGTGATATCAAGGATCCAGACTATGCTGTAGCTGTTGAAT
>JALLAY010000393.1:0-15847 GCA_036939635.1 Cyclotella baltica | reverse complement strand
TTGCTTCGAGCGCAACAGCTCTTAGAGATAAATAGGTAACCGATTTGCAGGTGCACATCAGATATGCACATCTTGTGCTGCGCCATAAGCCGATGCCGTCACTGCTCGGCTGCTCAGTCCATGGATCAGCTCTCCTCTTTCACTCCTCTTGTCTAATGAGGCGTTACTGCTTGTCTTCATTTTTGTGAAGGTTGATTGCTTTGTTCATGAATGGTTTGAATGGAATGTATCGTACATGTACATCTCTATTTGTCATTAGTCCGTATGCAAATTCAAACATGCACATGACTAACTCCATTCTTTTCTCTCTTCTTGCATGATTCAATCCAGTGACCATGCATGCCGCTACTGTCTTGATCATGCCTTGATTTCATCGTCTCTCAAGCAACAACTCTCATTGGAGTTGGGGGGATCTATTGCAATGGCCGCATACAGAGATAGGTTGCCAAATCTCCAAGCCCACCCCCTTCTTCTGGATGGATTGAACTATTTTGTCGGTAAGTTTGAGAGAAATCAGTAGAGAAATTTCTTGCTTTTGATTGTGTTGTGTGCATACACAACATGGCAAAATGCTGGTTTTTGCTGCTCCCAATACAATGCAACCCCGTGCATGATATGGATCCAGCAATCGTCATTAATTATAGCAAATGCTTCGTTCCCAGCTGGTTGCAGCAATGAACCATTTTGTTTCACAACTTGAATGTTTTTGTTGATTTGGTTCATGATACCTATGATAGCACAATGTTGAGGGGTGTTTGATTCAAATGTAAATATGGCCCGGTGATTTTGGAGTTGAGGCCTGTTGGGAATGTAGACTTGTTGTATTGATTCAGTCTAGATACGAACCATTTTTGGAACTAGCAACTGAACTTGTTCTTTGACTGATTCAATGTTGATGGGTTCTTCAACGGCCCCCAACTGAATTCGAATTTGTGAGATCAATGCAGGCGCGTCTAAGATAGATCTAGAGTCGCTTGGATCAATCTTCTGGGATTGGATTTGGTGAAGAGTCATCTTGTGTCAGTATTTCATCTATGGACGTAATGACATAGCGGCGAAAGCATGCAAAGAATTGTAAGAGCCATGAACTATTGTCTTTAAAATGATAATCGTTTGGCTTTGTCTAGTTCTAACTAAAGTTGTTGTATTGTTGTTTTGACATCATTCAACCCGACAATTTTTGTTGGCTGTATAAAAGTTTTGTCAGTTGTTGATGTCATTCGTCACACTCAAACAAATTTACGGATTGGACCACCTTTCTTAAACTTGAATTCGAATTGAAAGGGATCATTTTTGGACAACTAATTGCTACTATTTGGGTCATGTTGTAAAAAACGGTGCAGATCCATTGTCATCTATTTGTTTTTCTCTAGTTGTTGTTCACATCTTGCTTGATTTTGAATCGCCAAAGAGGTTAGTATGTCTTGCTGAATGCCTTCTCTTGTTTTTTGGCTAGGTCATACGCCCGAACGTTGTTGCTGTTGGTTAGAAGATAGCTCTCTGCTGACCAGGTTGTGTGTTCCAATTTTCAGGCGATGGATACTCTTTGTCAGCAGAATCTTGGTCAACATCGTAGCCAAGTTCATTATACACTTCTTCAAGTATGCAACCATTTTGCATCATGACTTTGATTAGGTTGACAGGTCATTGGCTGGTCCACTTTTGTTTTCTTTCTTCTGTGCATTTTTGTTTCAGGGAATTGATCATTACAAAGACATCCGGGCCTGGATGATCTTCGTCCAGCTAACCAAGTATGGTTAAGTGGTGAAAAATGGACCTGGCAAGTATTGTTTGTTGGTTCGCTTTTGCAATCAACCCAATGGCAACATCAGATTGTATTGCCTTCTGTTTCATTGCATTGTTGATTGCATTCTCAGTGTTGGCCAATGTCCAACCTGATGCAATTCAACCAACTCTTCAATTGAACTGTAGGCTGGAGGGCCGCCCATATTACAATATGTCTAGGCCAATGGCCAATGGAGTGGAGCATTAGGTGTCCTATGCTTGCTGATTATCTCATTCAGTGCCGACATCTGAACAACTACGATACGTATATCTTTTCAATCATTTGCAATTTGCACTGCTTCAGATATGACTTCTGATCTCTTGACTTTTGCAATCCACACAAGTTCACTGTATTTTTAGCCAAGATTGATAGACTATCACCACCTCTTGAGGCACGTACTGTTGCTTGTCATTTGGTCAAGGCAGGTTGATTCCGGGTGTAGGGGTCACGTTTGAATCATTGTCTACTTGGATCATCTTTCTTGGCAATCACACTTCAGTAAGCACATCATTTTGAGAAGTATTTGTGAAAGACATATCCTCAGGCATACCCTCAAACTTTTGCTTCACAGCTTTAATTCTATCAGCAGCATGTTGCGAGGATTGCCTTGTCACATTGGACACAACAAAAGAGACTTTTGTCTAGCATCCTCGAGGCGCTTGGATTAAATCAGCTTTGCATGCGAAACGGCAGCATATTTTCTATCAGACATCATATTCAGTGCTGAAGAGATGCGCTCAGCACATTACAACATGATTTTTATGGCAGTCTTAGAAGAGCTGAATTCTTCGCTGATGATGAGGCATTCACTGGTGCTATCTAACAATGACACAAGGCTTCTGACCTCGTCGACAGTGACAAAGATGGATTCTATTTTTTGGGACCAACTCGGAGGCGGTTTGGCTGGAGTTTTAGCCTTACTCTTTGAGCCTGCTGTAAATCCAAGGTGATGACATTATCATTTAACACATTGACAGCACCGGTGACACTCATTGGTGGTTGAGACATGAAAAAGGAGTTGGTAAGAGCTGTATTGCCACCATATTCCAAATCAGATAGAATGTAAATTTAACATGAAACTCTCTAGTTAATCAAATGGAATTCGAGCTAAAAGTTTTCTATTTTACGCAAGGGACTGGCACTGGTTTTGGTTCAAACTGTCTCTTGATGATGTCAGGATGTCATGAGACCCCAATTCCGAAAATCCATATAGAATTTTATTTAAGGGTAATGGTGTCATATGAAAGCTGAATGTCGTCATTCACGATTCAATCGTGGCAATTAGTGTCTCGAAGATGCCACGTCACTATGTTCCGTGTCAAACAAAGGCAGCAAGAGAAAATTACTAGGTCTTTTGAGCGAGGTTGCGAGAGAACAATTTCCTCTACAAAAAATCAAGCCGATGTGGCTAGGCCATCAAGAGCATTTGTAAAAGTCTAGGAGGTGGTCTGAATTTTTTTAGTGTTTATAGTTCCTTGTTTTACGCACTCAAAAAACGGAGTAAAGTTGAAACACGTGTTTTTTAGTTGAATGGGTTTTCCTTGCTTTGACCATGACAAAGAGAGCAAGGAAAGTTTATTATAAGACAATTTTTTATTTGAAATTTGCATGACAAAAGCAAGGGTTTTCTATTCCAGTCAACCGGAATTATTAAGTTGACTTGATAATAACTTAGATACATCATCAAAATTAAAACTTACCGAAATAACAGGAAGTCATTGCTTGAGGCCTGAAGATTTTGAGCAAGAGATAAAGTTGATACAATATGAATTGTACAGCTAGTGGGTACAATGCTGCACCTGGTAGAATTTGCTACGAAGGTTACTTATTTCTATGCTGGCAAGTGCGATGAGGCACCTGTTAGATTTGGAGCGGCAATAGAATTCATACATTTAAAACTTAATATTAATCAATCTTCATCTTCAATGATACGGTTCTAGCTTCTTAGACTTTGTTTCCAAAATTATTTATAAATTTGATACCACAAGCAACTGCAGAAGTACTTGATAAGAAAACACTGTACTGAATCCAGTAGGTTGCTCATAGAAGTGTTTGAAATCAATTTGTCCAAAGTAGGATTGCATTGCCGCAAAAATAGATGCAAATGTATATACATTATTACTAAGGCTGATAATAACAAAAATGCGTGTGGAGTAAACACAGGGCTGCTATTGCCTATTTAGAATTGACAGCATTGGAAGGATACAAAAGAACAGCCCAAACTCGGTTGCAAGAGATTTTGACATTGGAACTCTCACTATACCTACTTTGAATTGGAAGCCTTCAAAGCAAGTGTCCAAGATGTGACCTGAGGACCGAGGAAACATTGTAACATTTTTGTAACCTTTTTAGTGTGATTGAAAATGTCTTCAACTTGAAACTAAATCTTAGGATATCTTTCTTATTTTGCCCATACTTGCTCAAACTGAAAACAAATGATACCAATCAGATATACATTTTTGAGGCGCTGCAAAGGTGGTATAAAAGGTTTGACTTCACTGAGGCATCACTGTTGCCTCAATTGATAGTAAAATTTTCTGCATTGGCATTGTCCCTATCTTTTATTGTTCCAATGCGTAGGCTTGCCATTTGCAGTGATGCATGTTCTATTTGTATTATTTAATGTGATGTAGACTTACTCTTGTAATAATGTGCAGTACTTCTTACTATATGCTAAATGATTAAGTTTAAGTATATTGGTGTGCTTCAATCAAAACATCTATTCTTTGGGACCCCACTGTATATTATGTCAGACCAAACATGCTTGCTCTAATGTGGCAGCTCTTGTAAGTTCAACCTTGAAGCTCCCTTGGGTAGACTCATCATGGTAACATCGTTATCTCTTTCAGTATCTTTCAGCTCATCAAATATGAATGAATTGATCATATCATCAGTGTCAGCTCCCTTGGTCTTGAGGCTGCGACGTATTGATTTCTCGGTCTCCATGCAGATGAAAACAAGGAGCATGAATCCAATCACAATGACCCAACCTATCCCATCCATGCCCATCATACTAAATACAAAGCTATTCAATCCAGGAGTGTACGTCAGCAACAACTGCAAAGCAATCACAATAGTGCAAGATGCAAGCGCAGCTTGGTTGTTCTCTATAACACGTGGATGGAAAGAGCTGAGATATGTAAACCGAGCACTCATCATGACAGACATGGCACCAAAATCAAGAGTGTTGAAGGCAACAGCACGGATCATTTTCAACCTCTGGTCACTGTAGTGTCTAGTGCCATCATCATCAATGCAGTACTTTCCTTCCATGGTGAATCCCTCCTGGGGTCCTTCGCAGCCGTTCAACCAGTCAAACCACTTAGCATTGTCAACAATCAGAGCACTAGTAACCACGCACCCAGTTAAAACAAAGGTTGCTATAACAATGCGTAAAAAAAGGTAGCGACCAATGAGGCGCTTTCCAACACGACGGGGTGGGAGGTTCATGATACCATCTTCGGCGGGCTCTATGGCACAGACAAAACCAAGAGTTACGGCGCAGATGAAGTTGGAGTAAAGTATTTGAATGGTTGTTATGGGAGTAGATGGCAGGTGTACAAGTAATCCAACCAGCACTGATAGACCCTGAGAGTTGTTGATGGGTGTGTTAACAAGAAGAACCTTTCGCAAGTTATCCCACACGACACGCCCTTGCTTCACGGCATACACAATTGTTGCAAAGTTATCGTCTGCTAGAATCATGTTCGAAGCCTCTCTAGCTACATCAGTTCCTTCTTTGCCCATTGCCACACCCATATTTGCAGCCTTCAATGCAGGGGCATCATTTACACCATCACCCGTCATACTTGCCACCTGTCCTTCAGCCTGAAGAGCTTTCACAATACGAATCTTATTCTGGGGGGAGGCACGGGCAAATACATTGTGAGTCAAGACACACTTGCGGATTTCATCATCGCACATTGCATCAAGCTCAGGTCCAGTGACAGCTCCAGGATGCTTATCATCCACAATTCCAAGCATGCGCCCTATAGCAGTTGCAGTATCTTTGTGGTCTCCTGTAATCATGGCCACACGAACTCCAGCTGTGTGGGCTTCATTGATAGCTTGGACACATTCAGGGCGTGGAGGATCCATGATGGCACATAGTCCAACCATTGTCAGCCATTTGCCTTCTGGTCGCCCATTAACAAACTCAGGACCGAGCTGACCTCCATGGTTGATGCTGTCCTTATCGACGAAGGCACGGCATAGCCCAAGTACACGAAGTCCGTGTGAGCTCAGGATAGCAATCTGTTCGCTCCAGTAGTTCTTGTCTATGTCTTCTAAGTTTTCTTCACCCGCTACTCCACCTTTGGCCTGATTCTTGCAGAGTTTCACCATCTTATCCGGGGCGCCCTTAACGTAGGCAATGTACTTTCCATCAGGGGCCTGATCAACAGAGGTGGGTTCGTGAATAGTAGCCATGAACTTGTACTCGGAGCTGAAGGGGACTTCAGCAATCATTGGACTATTAGTCTTGAGTTCATCAATATCCAATCCAGAAAAGAATGCCGCTCTAAGAATCGAAAGTTCAGTTGGATTTCCTATTTCGCCAGCACGTCCACCGCCGTCACCCAGCACGCACTTAGAGCACAAAACACCACATGCAAGAGCAGATTGAATCCACTGTGATGATGGGGATTCGCCATTCTTTACTGGAAACTCGTCTTCTTGTTTATTGGTGACAACAGCAGGTTGCGGGTGGCTGGGTACATGAAGTGACGATATTTTGAACTTGAAAGATGAATCCCTACCAAACCTTTCAGCACTCTGTCCAGTCAACAGAATCATCGAACCACTCTTTTTCAATGATTCCGGTGCACGCTCAGCGAGGAAAGAATCTTGACGAACAATGTTAGCAGGTTCTAGTTTAGTAGCATCTACATCAATCTTGTAGTGTGCATTTGATGTTGTGAAAGCGGTGAGAGACATTATATTCTGTGTGAGTGTGCCAGTCTTGTCAGAGCATATTACAGTGACGGATCCGAGAGTCTCAACTGAAGGCAAAGCTCGAACAATGGCATTGTGATCAGCCATAACCTTTCAAGAACCATTGGATGTCATTAAGACAATATATACTAAGGTTGAAAACTATCCTTGCATGACCTACCTTCACAGCCCAAGAGTAAACCAGTGTAACAATAGCCTCGAGACCTTCAGGTACCATGGCAACAGCGCAGGTAAGGGCAATATTGATCGATGCAAGCACGTCAAGGTAAAAAGTGTAGCTATAGAAGTAGGCAACAAAAAAGGTAGAGAGGCAAGCCAAACAAATACAAGCAAAGAGGTACTTGGAGATCTTGTCAATTTGCCTCAATACATCAGTTTTCGTTGATTCTGTGCTGTTGACTAGTCGATTAATTGTGCCAATTTGGGTGAAGTCACCAGTGGCAATGACAATTCCAACACCTGAGCCTTGTGCGACTAGGGTTGCTTCTCAAGAAGTAGAGAGTATTTGTGCAATTCAAGTTAGTTCTGTATGCATGCAATATTTAAAGTAATTTCCAAGGACACACCACTATATCCAATATTGACCCTGTCTCCTAGAGGGACTTGTTCTGCTTCCTCGCCATTTTGAAGAGTTATGGCATCAATGACCTGTTACAAAAGTTGTTATTGTTAACAATTCTACTGTTGTGCACAAGGTCAATAATAGTTTGGAAGCTTACCTTGTCAATTGGAACCGACTCGCCCGTCAATGCTGCCTCGGCTGTTGCCAAGTTACTAACTGAAATCAATCGTATGTCAGCAGGAACTTTCGATAAGATACGAAGCAAATAACGGTGAGTAAATGAAAATAAGTATAGATGAAAAATATGTAGGTCAAGTTAACAATCATATACCTTTGTCACCCAAACCGAGCAAGCAAACATCACCAGGCACAATATCACCAGCAGGAATCATAACCTCTTTCCCATCTCTCAAAACCCTAGCATTAGTACTAAGCATATTCTTCAATGCCTCTGCGGCCTTTTCAGCGTTTCCCTCCTGATATATCCCAATCCAAGTATTTAGAGTAATAACTCCAAGTATGAGAGCTACTTGGAACCAGGATGTGAACTTGGTATTGCCCCGAGTGTTAAACTGAGGAGAGACGGCTTGGATAAGTGAAACTACGGCTACAGTGAGAAGTACGTAGACTAGGACATTATTGATTTGATGCCAGATGCGTTGCCAGATGGTCTTTTTGCGTGTTTCGGTCAACTTGTTTGGACCGTAGCATTGGAGACGGGAGGCGGCTTCTTCTTGAGAGAGACCAACTTTGGCAATGTCGTCGCTGAGATTAAGGTGCCTGAAACACTCCTCTTTCGGGATTACGTGCCATGGAAGCTCCTGGAATGCGGCTTGGGGATGTGGTTCATCGTCGCTGACTTTGTTTTTCTTAACTTTGGCCATTCGAATTTCTTTTGTAAAGGCGAAAAATTGATTATATGAGCCGCTGTTGAACGAATGCAGACAGAGATATTGGTTCGGCGGCCGGGTGCGAGTTACGCGAACACAAATCTATTTTATACGATGCTGGAACAGCGTTAGCGTCCCCACCGATCCAGAGGCACGAATCTCAGGGGTTCTCATTGTGTGCATCTAGATTCCCCATGGCGATGAATTATTCAAAACAGCGGGTGGAGAGGCGGATATCTCTTCGGGGGAGCAGGAGTGCCAAACTAGAGATGTGATAGGCCAAACTTGCCCCATGGACCTACCTTTGACTATGGTTGTTCGTTGTTGGTTGTTTGATGGAGGTTTGTTGTTGGATGTTGGAATAGGTTGAAAGTTGTTGGAGCGACGTGTCAATGTTGGTGGGCAAATCACCTACTTATTAATTTATTGGTTACCTAGAGGTACACCAAAGTTATTCGTTAAAGATTTCCAAAAAAGTGGGCTTTTGCACCTAGCGACGACTAAATTTATAGAACACTCTTCTGTCCCACATTCCACTTCCAGTTACTGCACGACTGTCGTCGTCAGTTTCCAGTCCATCATCCTAGAGTGCCGCAGTAATGAAAGGCCAGCATTGACTAATAAGTTATGGTACACAAACTAAGCTGTGCGGCTCATCATTTAGAAAACATTTATAAGAAGACGGAAATAACTGACAATGAGCAGCAATCCGAAATGCAAGGATAAAGTGGAGTTCTGGACTTCAAAATTGGGCAAGACGTATCGAAAGGATCAGGTTGACTTTGCTGGGGCCTCGAAAGAGCTCGACAACATCCGAAATCAGCCATGCAACAAGCGGTGTGCCGACTGTGGTACAGCTGGAACTGTCTGGTCTAGCGTCAATCTTGGTGTGTTCACTTGTATGAGGTGTGGAAGCTTTCATCGCGCTCTTGGAACTCATATTTCGAAGCCGAAAGGATGCACAGGAACGTATCTCTGGTAAGTCTAGATCAATTTTCGTAAAAGCATTATTTGAGCTTTCATAACATTATATCCACAAAATTGTTCAGGTCGCCAGATGAAGTGCAAAGGATGAAGGAAATTGGCAATGACACAGCTGATAAAATGTATGGGAGTTCAGAGGCTATGAAGTTTCTACCACTTCCAGATGCTCCTCACAACCAATGGCTTGAGTTCTTTAAGGATAAATATGAACGTCGCCGTTGGGACGGAAGTTTGAGTTCAGTGTCAGAACAAAAACTTCACCATGGGTCGGATCGGGTTAAGGTAGCTTCTAAGGTACCTGAACAGCCAACAGTCAAAACAGGAGACCTTTTAGGACTGGATGAGACGAAGTCAGTACCTAAGCCTACAAAAGATTCCTCTGGTGATGATTTTTTTGCTCAGTTTAACCTATAATGATGTTTGGTTTATAATTAAGAATGCATTTTATTAGGTGTTACTGTTTGTGCCAAGTCATCTGGCAGTAAAAAGAAGTCATTGGCAGAAATATTACTGTAACTTAAATGAAAATATAATTGTTAGCTTTTTAAGGTTCTGGAGTCTCAGTTTTTTATGTCACAGAGGTGGTAACTTTAGTAAGGCAAAAATATTGCACTTTACTTCTCCTACTTGTTGTCTTCATGATGAGTCAATTGAATGAATGTGTGTTTCGTTCATTTGACAATTCCTTCTTCTGGGTCAAAAACTTTTTTATCAAGTTAAGATTCATTATATTAGTACTTAAATATTCAGAGAACTCGAGGTAATAAAGCTTATGATATAATTTTTCAGGCACCACTAAAAAGCATGCAACGAAAAATTTGTCAAGAGCAATCAATTTCATATTGTTTACAACACTGATGATACATCTAAATTGAACAAATTAGTGATTTTGGTCACACTCAAATTCAAAATACTTCATTTACACATTTTTGAAAACTAGCTCAGTCGTCACTTTAGTTCAGTCTTTTCTGTTTTCTCCTTTCAACAAAATTTTATGATTACTTCATTCTAATGTAGGTGATTCGAACAAAGCAAATGTTGCTCATTTGTCTGTCATCCCAAATATCATGTTTTCAAAAATATGGTTCGAATATCATCACATTGAATATTTGGTCAAAAGCAGCCAACTGGCAATGTAATTTTGATCAAATAAAATAGTAAAAATGATTGAAGATCAAAGGACGAGACTTTACAGTTTCTGTCATGACAAAGAACTTGATTATACTCTTTTTCTTACGGAAGTTTTATCCAATGGAATGGTTTTAGAATTGCAGTGCCATGGGTAATTGTCATTGCTGTATTTGTTGGTATGAACATGAAATGGGTTTATGCTTGACTGGTGCCAATAGCTCTTTTGATTTTTCTCGATTTCTTTGGCTGAGAGCTTGATTGTTATGTATATTTTACATGTCAAAACAGTGCCTTTGAGCAGAGAACTTCTCGCCAAATGATATCCATTTGCAATGAGGTAAACACTCTCAGCATCCATTCCATTGGAAACAACATAAACCAAGTCTCAAAATTGAGCTACAGGTACTACTCACCACCTCTTCTCAACTACCGTGGTTAACACATTAATCCGCTCACAAATTAAGCCGCTATGGGGCCAATCTAAATTTTCTTAACAAATTAGCACCGCTCTGAGTGTATCTCGATCACAAAATAACTTGTGTACAATCAAGTTAAACCCTTTAAAATGACTAACTATAACCCGTTTATGGGTAAATGGTAACGAGATTAATAGCCGCTCTCGGCGAGGTACGAATAACACAATAACAAATTAATAAGCCGCTCTGAGGGATATTGAGAGCGGATTAATGTGTGAACCACGGTATTAGGCCCGATCCAGATCCAACCACCGCTGTTTTTAGTTTTTAGGGGGGACCTAGCGTCGCTGTCTCGCTCCAAGCATCAAAGCATTATTTGCCTCGCCTTTGTTGGCGAGAGGTAGAAGAGGTCGGAGGCGTTGGGCGTCGGCTTGAGCGTTAGGGGAAACTCGGAAGGTTTAATTGCTACATACCACGATCGAGCTGATTGAGTAAAGAGGAGACGGCAGGCTGATCTCTGATCTGAACCGATTACACAGGCAGACAGCAGACAGCAGCGGCAAGCCAGCAGCTTCTTGGTCGCGAGAATAATAATTTGCATACCCTCTCACACAATTGAGACATATAATTCAAGATCCCTGCCGGTTGTCGATGGCGATGGCACTCACCGTAACCCAAACGCCCACACGCAGATCAATAAGTCGTTTTTGGAAGTTAATTCTCGCTTCGCTTACAATCCTGGGCATTGGCTCCATCGCAATACAATTACGCGTCAGTGATAAATTTATAAATTTAGTTGATTACGAAGATGGGGCGATGCACCTTGTCATGACCGATGCCATGGATAGAGAGCTGACCGAGAAGGAAGAGAGCGCAGCCTTGCTTGGGTTAGATGAAAATAAGACTGTCGATTCTTCTAATGGGACTTCTCCATGGGTTCAGGAGTATATTTCGTTTCATCAATCTTCAATAGAAAATGGAAAGCTAAAAGACGGTGTAAAATATCTAATCTACGAATGCATAGATGGACCCAATTTGTGTGGAGGGGCCGGAGACAGATTAATTGGCATGTTGAAAATGTTTTATCTCGCCATGATGACAAACAGAGTACTTTTAATTGATGCACCATTTCCAATCCCACTAACTGAGGTGTTTGAACCCGCACAAATTGAATGGAATGCATCCTTTCCTGAGACAAATCTTTATTTTCCTGACTTGGACTACACAGTCCAGCCCAGACTGAGACCAACCATTCTTGGCTACCGTATCCCCAGAACAAATGGCATACCTCGAAAAACTGGTTTTGACGAACTATGGGAAAGTGGTCTAATGCTGGATCATCTCGAGAAAGGGAATTGGACTGCTCAAGCTGAAGAAACAACATTGGCCCGTGCAGCCCACGAGGCATTCCAAGCAATGTTCCAATTCGCAATAGTAGTCAAAACCAAAGCCCAAGAATTAAAGTCCCAAGCCGGAATTTTGGGAAAGGACGGTACATCACCTCCATATCTGGGGATGCACATGAGAACCGGGGATACCAACATGGGTGTAGCACGAAAAGACGGTAAAAACAAATACTGGCATACAACTCACATCAATGAATATCGGTCTTGCTACCGTGAATTAAAGAAAACACACCCCGGTAAATTCCAAGTGGCGTACTTTGCATCAGATACCAAAACAACCAAAATTGAAATGTCAAAAGGTGATAAAACTATTCGTTATATGGAGGATTTGAAACCATTTCATATTGACTTGTCCACGAGAACAAATTCCGTGGCAAAAACAATCAAAGTGGATGAAGCAACGGTATACAACGGAGTCATTGAGGCATGGGCCGAAATGCTAGTGTTGGCCCAATCAACCTGTCTAATATTATCCAAAAGTTTATTTGTGTTTGGATCTTCGTTCATGAGAGATCCCAAGGCTTGTTCTGTCCCGCTTGATCGATGTAATCAGGCTGTTCATAGGACGGGGAGGATTGAATACTTTGCTGAGAATATAAGTGAGAGGGGATTTTATTTGTCTGTTGGGAAGGGGTTGAGGAAGTGGTGATGGTTTGTTCTTGAGGTTTTGTTTTGATTTTGTCAAGATACATGTATTTGCATAATATACATGGATAGTTTAGGATTAAGGAATTACTTTAGTTTGATTGAGGGTGACAGTTTTCCAAACACTTTGCACGGCAAAATGAGAAAGACACTAAAAGATTGATTCATTTTGCGGTCCCCGTCCCTCAACAAAAAGCGGAATTTTCTACTTTGATTGGTGAGTGATTAAACAGTCAACCTCAGAACGCAGGGGAGTGACATTGGATGAGCCCAAGACCTGAATCTTTACACACGCTGAATAATGCCATTAATGTTTTAGCCTCTTAGCATCTTGATTCAATAATGTTAATTGATGTCTTGAATGTGTCACATCACTATGTTCTGGCTCAAATGACTGCAACAATTTTCATCAGTAAAAGAAAATCACAAGTTTAGGTTAAGGTGGTGAGGTAGCCAGCTGTGATGAGGTTGTATAAAGAAGAGGTCTGAAATTATTTTAGTTTCACAATATGACAGAATGTACTATCTAATTCCTCCGCATAGAAAATGAATGAAATGCCCATTCTGACTGTTGCCAAATACTAGAAAAAACAAATTTGAAATAGAAAATTTCTCTTCTGAGGGCTTTTCTCAGTCACCTCGATTCTATTTGATTGTATGTAAATCTGTTTGGGCCTATGCAGTCATCTATTTTTCAGTTCATTTATTTCTTAGAACCATGATAGTTCAAACAGGTTTAAGCACCGTGTTCTTAGCTATACACCAAAGAGCTTTTTCGGGTGGATTAGGGGCGGACCATGTTTAATAAAAGCAATACTAATAGATCTGGGGTTTGTGTACTTTTAGGGAACTTTTGGGAATAAATAATTCAATATCATCATTTTCTTAAGTATTGCTGACGTGTCACAGCATTTTTATCTCTTTTGATGAAAGGTTGGGGGTTGTCTGTTTAGTTTTGCCAGTGATTTTAAAGATAATAAGAGTCTTATGGTTAATTATCTGAGCCTGAATCAATCATCAGACTTGGGCTTTGTCTGGGAGCGTGGATGGGTCCTAAACAGACATAGGAGAGTCATTCTGGGACCGACCAACCATGCGAGGCTGGTTCTGACCAATGATGTACCCAAGATTGCCCACAGGGCCAATGTGATATGTGTATGCAACAATGACTGGCTACTTTCTCTACTAAAAACACTGCGCTACCATATGTTTGTTGCCATAGTTCCACGGAAATTTAGTGAATTTGTCAAAAATAGACTGGCAGCCGACTCTTGTCCTGTCACTTCTGACAAAAATCGGGAATAGTGATTTACTTCCACCATGCAACCATCAATACTATCATGAACCTTAGCTTTGTGATTTAAGTTTAACCGCATGAATGAACTATCTCCCACTTCAAACCAGCAGCAGTAGTAGCAGTAACAGCAGCTGTTGGAAACACCACAACTGCAATATAAATAACAAGTGTTGTCTCTGCAAATATAGCATAAGTGGCAGAGGAAGCAGTTACATTGTGACTGTAGTGTTTGCGAACATCAGCAAAAGGATAATATATCATAGCCACTGTGATAATTGTAGCCTAGCAGCTTAGACGTTGGGTGTTTATCATTCATATTCGCAACAGCTATGTCACAGCAGCAATACTACTTTAATAATAACGAAAATGATGCAGCATTGCAAACACTGATTCTATGAGATAAATAACAGCTTCCTATGACAGCAACAACACGACCTTAATATTAACAGTCACTACAGTAGTTATCAAATAACAATGACAATGAGACGCAATGATAATATTGACAATCGCCGAAGCAATAAAAAGCTGTTGCTTTTATTGGAATGCTTTACTCACTGGCCATGTGCACAATACAAAATTATGACTTGTGGAGTCACAGGTCACAGGCGCAGCACTCTACTTCAGAGCCATGAGCCGTTCTGCTATGTTAGGCCTGCACTAACAAGGTGTTGGAAGTGCAGGCCTAACATAAGTAGGCTGAAGGCCTACTATGTCTCTACAGTAAAGCAAGACCAGTGGGAGTCTACCCTTTAGGCAATGTTGAATTGTTCCTCCATCCGTATTATCTTCACTCTGCCCTGCTCACCCGCCGTGAAATCATACTCATCACCCTTTTGTCAACCTCCTTTTTGCTAGCACTGTCATCGTGGTTGCAGTCAGCGTTCTTTTTAATAGTATCTTAGGCATCGAAAGTGGATACTAAATTGTCAGATCTATTGTCAGATCTTTTATTGACATTGTTGTCAATAAAAGAGTGTTTACCTCGTTATTAGATAGCTGGTGCTGCTGCTTTTGTTCTTCTGTTTTGTTCGGGCTCCTGAGATTCCTCCGGAGGGTGGTCCACATTAACAACTCCATACAATGTCAATACTTTCAGCTGGGTGAGACGGTCAGTTCCTCCCTTTTTGTTCTCAATGTCGACGAAAGAAGATTATTGTTGATTTGGTTCGGTGTTTAATTGTGACTGACCCCTTGCAAGCAAATCACAGAATCAGAGCTTCCATGCGTTTAATGTTGCGGAATAAACAAGACAGATCGATAGTCTTGTTTGATGGTTTTGTATCGATATTGTACTTGTACCGACAAAAATATGGCAGACTTGATCTTTTGAGCAATGGTATGTGGCTCTTTCTGTCAATTGAACTGAGGAAGGGCCAAAAATGTGTCGAAACAAAGCGGAACTGCCAAGGAACTGACTGTGACAGCCAAACAAGGGGCAACAAACTGAAAAAGATCGTCTATCAAGACACCATTTCACTGGGCTGAGGCATAGGCTCATCGGTGAAGAGTCGTGGAGTACCGGCTGTTAGTGATCTGAATCTCATGGTTGATCACCTAACATTGAACCATTTTATGTGGTGTATGCTAAGCGGCACATCGGTCAAACCTTCTTTGCACCCAAAGCCAAGCATCATGTTTCCTACCTTTGCTAAGTGAGATGATGGATATGGTGGCACTGGATAGATTATGGAATTTCAAGTCACTAACCGGAAACCAACATAGATAGCCTCCCTTAATAGTAGTGAGACCAGAATTAACTTAGCTGATGCTGAGCCGC
>JALLAY010000392.1:0-17977 GCA_036939635.1 Cyclotella baltica | reverse complement strand
GGGCATCAAGCTTGCTATCAACAGAAAGGAAATGTGGGAGAGGACTCATGGTAAGAGGTCGTCTCTACTCTATCATTTGTGACAGAAGATATGCACTAACTTTGAATTTACTATCATTTTGCTCTTAAAGCAATGGGTTTCAAGTATGTAAGAACAATACTGGAGATATTGGAATAGAATCGGTGAGATTGCACAATGTTATTCACAATAACATTTATTTCTTGTGTTACTTACATAGCTTCACTCCTACTCCAGTGCAACTACGCAACAGGTGGTGAAGAAGGAAATTCTTGTGAAAACAACAGTGGGATGATTGCAAATGGATCTGTAAGATTAGCTTTAACTGCTCACAAAATGGGATACTGGATCAAAAACTAACTTTCGCTTTTTTGCCCCTTTCTTTAGTGCAAAGGACTCAATGCGTGCAAGGGAAACACTGGAACAATAGGGTCAAATAGCTGGTATGATTATGTCTGAATACTTCTTATCAATTGTAACATTGTATATGTATTTATTTCATGAATTTTCTTCTTTAATTTGAACAATGCAGTAATGGAGAGTCAGCATGCATGAATAACCAAGAAGGTAAGTTGTTTCTCATATGATTGAACTGGAAATGTGAAGAATCATAACAATAACAGTCTTGCATGCTGCCCCTTAAACAGACATAGAAGACAACACTTGTAATGGCCCCTTTGCATGCTCACCAACAAGTAGTCCTTCAAAGGCTCCGTCCTCAAATTTGAAACCAACTCAGACACCAAATCCGTCAAACTCACCAATTGCCATAACTGCATCCCCAACGACTAATCCTATAAAAGATCCAACAAACCCGCCAACGACTTCATCCCCAGTAACAATGCCAACAAAAAGTCCAACAACCGCCACGTCTCCAACCGAATCGCCCACGTATTATCCGTCCTATGAGCCCACCTACTATCCAAGCAAGGAGCCAACGTACTACCCGTCCTATTATCCGACCAAATCTCCTCAATAGCCTGAGATTGAATACAGTCTCTGTCTTCAGTAGTTGAATATGTTTCAAATTAGTTCATTGTAAATGTCATGATTGTAAAGATATGTGTTGTTGATGCTTAATCAACAAGTGGGAACAATTTCCTGTCAGATAGAGGGATGCTGACTGTTAGACTTAAAACAGAAATAAAAGTCACGTTAATGATTGCCTGATTAGCTTCAAATAAATAAATATGTCCGGAGTTAAGGCATCCTCTAGCTCATATTATCACTACTTTTACTTACTTATGTATTTAGCCTACATCTCTGCTTTGAACTGTGACTTTGTCTCATTGCAGTAGGAGGAGGAAGCTTTGCAACGTCATTTGGACAGCCAAACTTAAGTATCTGAACCCAATTCACTTTCTTTGTCCACGTTCCAATCATGTACTTGCCAAGCCCTGATTCCTCTTTGACATTAGTCTGGATTTAACTCACATTAGCCTTCAAGTAAGCATGTCCCTCTCTGGTATATGACTCGTGCACAAGTTTCTTATTTGCATCGACCGGGATTTTACCATTCCCATCATCATCAGTCATCTTTCTGAAAATGGGCTTCCACTTGTTATCAAACTCAGTGTGCAACTTCTGTTAGACAGATAACTAGTGCCTTAAAAAGATAAAATGGTTTGAATCTGTGAGCTTTTTTGTTAGAGGGAGTTACTTTTCCCATCACCATATTTGCTATCCCATCAGGTATGTCACTTCAATGGGGAACTGAACGACCTCTTGCATGGACCAAAACTTGCCTTCATACATGAATTATGCATAAATGCCGCCAATTTGTTCTTATAGATTCCACTGTGTCAACAAACTCTTGTACCGCTGTTCTAGTGAACAAAGCTCAAATCATCAAATCGAGCCTCTCATTCGACCTCTCTTCCAAACACGTCATGGACTCATTCAACATTGTTGTGTTGGTATTACCTTTGATCTTGGCCTTTTTATTTAAAACATTGGCAACAGCTTCACACAAGCCTTCACAAAAATATTCATATGCATGTCCTGATAGTCGCACGTTGCAAAGTCTTTAAGATCATCCATCTAAAAAATGTGTTTAACATGTGGTGGGATGCCAGTAACTCGCCGCATGTACATGTTTAGTTCCATAGTGGGGCAGTGCTCCTTCAGCTCTGCAAGAAGAGGACTGCTCAAAAGTAGGTTTTGATTAAAAGAGGTGAACTGGATCGTGATCACAAATCTTAAGCAACCAATTACTATGATCAACAATAGACACCAGCAACGGCAACAAAAAAAGAAAAAATGTGCTCTGTGTCCTTATGGGAAAGCAGAACAGATCCTTCCACTGAGGTCACCTGCAAGCTCATTGGGCCTTTTAGTGGCAGTAGATGTTCCAAATAATGATGTTAGTCATCACAAGCTTCATAATAAAAGTGGATAGCTCATTCATCTCTGCAAGCAATTGAAGTAAAGAGCGGAGAGAATGTTGTAGTAGAGGTGGTACAATTGTCTCTTCTCAGACCATGTATGTTGAAAGATAGAGAAAAGGTATGTCTTAGTCGTCTCTGCATTTCTACCTCTAATGGCAGTCATTTGTGGACAAAATTTTGCCAAGCCTAAGTACTACAAAAGGCTCCTTGTCTTCTCCAGTTTCTCTGATTATATGCTAAACCAGCATTCTAGTAATTCTAGAGCTGTAAAGACACAAACAAAAGGATTGAATGTATTGGGATAACAATTTTTCTCCTGTACAAACTTGCCTGTTGTCATCTGAAGTCATGGATGTCATCAGCTCTTGGTATCTCTGAGGGTCATTTTTTGTTTAATTGTGAGGACAACACTCAGGTATTGCTCAAAAACCTCGGGGTAAGAACTAATTAATCATCTAATGGATGTGTTGCAGTAGTTCTGTCTGCAAACATATAGCATGGATTTGTCCTCTGTACTGAATATTGTGGCTTCGTGCTCTGGTCTTAGTCTTAGTCCAGGCCCGACTACTGTGGGAGTTGTGTCATCTGTGCCACGTTGGTTGGGAGGGATCCAGCCGGACTGATGGAGATTGACATCACGGCGGCCTACAGCCATTGTAATTTGTGTTTGCTGATTGATGGGATTAATAACGTAGGTTCTGTCATGTCCGAAGACTACTACGACCACTCGGTTTGTTTATTTGTGGCCGTTTGCTGTTTTGTGTTTCACATCACATTGATAGTTTGTGTGTTTTCGATATCAATGGACGGAAATGAACAGGCCCCTGTTATTGGGTTGAAAAGTGACCAAAAACGCAAAACATTGTAGGAAGTTTCTATGATCTAAGTTTCTCGAGACTTAAAGACTGGCCAATCTGATTGATTTTTACACTGGGATAGGCTCACTAAAGACTCTCAAAATCATAAAATGTTTCTATACTCTACTAGCAAATTTGGTAACTTATTTCAATGATTTTGAAATTGGATTATGTCTACTACGCGAATACTGGTTGCCTCTGAGGAAATTTTCTTCTGAAGTGTGGTCGGTCCCTCATCCACTCACGCAAATTTGTTGTGGTCTGGCAAAGAATGCTTATGTTCTCGCCTGTTTCAACAAGCTATGACAATTGAGAATACCAAAGGTGGTGTTCCAGGGTAATGACATCTAAAGAAGTGGGACTACCTGCACTTATGGTAGCCGTTGACATACACACATACTCCTGGGTCAGGGGTTGGTGGCATATGTCACCTCGAGGCATATATTATACCTAAGCCTTCCTCAACTTTTAACATGAAAAGGAATCATAACCTGTAATAAAACAATCAGCATGTTGAGGCTGATAGAGATGGAAAAAAGTCCATAACCTGGTATTGTGGGAGAAAACAACTAAGTTTCCAGGGTGTAACAGGCAATGAAAGAATACAAGGATATGAGAGTTCAGAATGGGCAAGTTTTGGAGGAAATCAGAATCCGGATTTTTTTTGATTTGAGGTGAGTTTCGGGAATTGGAACCAGAAACAAGGGCTCTGTTGAGGTATTGGAGGTTGAGAGCTATAGCTTCTTGACAAAGAAGAACAAGACTGTGTCAAAATACATAACACTCCAGCCCATATATTCATATCAGTGCACCGGACACCTATGCTATGCTACCCGTTGTTTGCGGATACTCTAGCGAGATTTAGGGTCAGATAAAATGCATGATTGTATGCAAAGGTGTGTATCAAATAAGGTTGTCATTATTGATTTGTGGTCTTAAACTAGTTTCATCACATGTTACACTGGTTGCTCTCCTCCTTCTAACCGACTTCTATACCTTCCACCCATTCGACGTTTCCATCGTAATGAAACGATCATTCTTCTGTAGAAATTGAAAGCATTGTTCAATGGATTCAGCAGGCCAACACGGACTGACCTCCAGCCACTGCTAACAGCGAGTCTTATCAGCTCCACTACACTTTTGAAGGGCCGTAAAACTGGATCATCTTCATTTCCATTCATTCCGTCATATTCGAGAGCTAAAGTACTAGCTGCCTATGAGTATTTGTAGTAACAATTAAGAGTCAATTGAAGAAAGTGAGCCACACCACATATAATGAGGGGATCGATTCACTCACCTGGCACGCTGCCTCGGCATCAACCTCACATCGAGCTTTGGAGACTGATGCCGCTGCTGCAAAAGCTGATGATAGGATTGGAAAAGTAACCACCAATGCCACTATTAAAGCACGGATGCAGCAAGATCAGAAATGGTACCATGCGATTGTTCAAATACTGAATTGAATTGTTGTTATATGCAAGACTGAGTTGTACTTGCCTTCGCCAATCGTCCCATACGCTGCCGAGACTACGTCTATGAATGGAAGCTCAACCATAGCAGCAGTGGCTGCAGCACAAAAAGCAGAAAGCGCTGATGTGAATGGAAGAATTGCTGAATTACGAGAGCCTTGGTTTGCATAGCTGCAGTGTATCATTTCCGAATAAAGTGAGTGTTGTATTAAGATGACTGAAAATGCTCAAACAATTCTTTACAAACTCACGTATCACAAACTGCTGCACTTCTTGCTTTGATTGCAACTGCATCTTGGGCTCTCGCAAGGACTCCTTCTGCCAGAGCCTAAAAAATAACAGTCGATGCAAATTGAGCTTCGCATATCCAACAGCATACAGGCATTAATAGAGACCTACCAAAAAATAAGCACTCTGCGCTGCAGCCAAAGCTGCTACTACGATGCACTTAGAGCCCAATGCCGGTGGACCAAATATACTACGTAATAGATGTTAATTTCTAATATAAGTGAATCAAAACAGCATAAAGAGCATTTTTTTCTCACCTCCCAATAATCGGAGCAGGCAGCACCGAACCAGCAAAACTCCACCATCGATCAGTCTTGGTCTTTGAATTCCTCTGCACCTGCTCCGCCGAAGAGAGCCACGTTCTTCCCACATCGCCACCTTTGGAAAATCGTCGTACCCCGACATTAATTGCTCGGGATGCAAAATCTCGTGTTTCCTCGAGGGCTAGGTTGGCCACGGCGGCGGAGAGGATGGCTATTAGAGGACATAGTAGATAGATTTGTGTAATCATCTATACAATAGTGGTGATGACGTATGTATTTTGACTGTAAGTTGAATTTATGTCACGTTATCAAACGATGTCAAATGAATAATTAATTCATGTACTTACCTGTACAGAATTCAAGTTCAATACCTCCACCAGTGTTGGTGTTAACAATGCAAAACTCGCACACGTAGCCCCCAAACCAACACAGAGTGGAGTAATTGCCTTGACTCTCTCGGCATTTGCTAGTAAGGCTTCAGCCTCTGCTGCACATTGTATTGCATTTGCTGTAATTGATTCAAATTAGTTAGGTGGTGGTGATACATTTTGTATTAATGTCAATGTGAATGTGTTATTATCATCTCACCTGCAATTTCCTTCCCATCGGCAACTGCAACACGACCGATATATTCCGATCCAATAGTGATAGATGCCGTAACTTGAAAAAACAAGTTAACATTGATATTGTCAGTACATAAGAATGCATTCATAAATTCAATTCCATCCACCCAAAACAAAAAGTACTCACAGGCAGCAGCAGCCGGAGCCAAAACCTCCGTAACACTAGTCCCCGGAAAAACAATTGGCCCTATCCCACTCGCCGTAACCGCACCCAATAACAATCCCACCTCTGCCAAACTCAATTGAGGTTGTAGCGATGCCAAGTTGTCTAATATTGTCATGTCACGTTCTAGTGTTTGGAGGGCTGTGGTTATGGTTGTTGGGGGGTTTGGGTCTAGTTGTTTTGGTTGTTTGAGGTTGTTTTTGGTGTTTTGTTTGTTAGATGGCAATGCCTGAATTAACATCCCTCTAACCCCACTACTACTACTATTAACTCTAGACTTTCGATCATCCATCCTCGAAACAACCCCCGTACCAACTTCTCTCCTTACATCCTTCAAATTCTCTCTTTGCCAATTAATATACTCTTTACGATCGGATCGGGATCGAAAGCCACTGCTGCGAATGCCTGCAGAGCGTGCTAGGGATTTAACTTGGGAGAGTGCTGTATAGCCTAGCGCGTCGGAGGGTGGTCTTTTTCTTTCTGGGGTGTTTATTGTTGAGCTGCCATTGTTGTGGAATGGACCCTGGATATCATTGTTATTGTTTGTGTTTTGTTGATTATCTCCTCCTTCTTTGATTTGAATGAATTCTTCAGTTAGAGCCATGTAATTTTTGGTGCATGTATTTGCTCTTTGGGTATTGTGAGTAAGGAATGCATTTGAATTGTGGAGGTGGAGGGATGCCAACAGTACACCTGTGAACTTCATTATGACTGATTATTTCTTTTGATCGTGTGATAAACTTCTGAAGAGCTAATTTTCATTCTATTCTACCAATGCTAACGAAGCAATTTGCAAGTGAGAAAGATACAACCATAAAATTGGAAATCACCTAAATATATCATTAGTACCATAATGTTTATATTTTTTGAAGGTTCAAGCAATAATCAAGATAAATATGGTACCAAAATCACAACATCAATCTCTTCACAAGACAAAGTGTACAAGCAAACTAATCATTCTTTGGCTTCAACGGCTCAACAGATAACACAACAGGAGAAACGACAGTAGATTTCATAACAAATGCTTAAAGAATTCTACAACAGAACATCATCAGTGGCTGGTTAAGTACCATAACTTAACGGCTTACATTTGTCTTCTATCACATCGCTCCGTCCTTGCGGTCTCTCTAATGCCTAGCTTCTTCCCGCGTTACGTCCATCGCCCGTTTCGGCTTTTCCAGTTCAACAGAAGAGATTACAGCAGAAATGACAGAGTGGCTCTCACCTAAAAGAATTTTTGAACAGTACATCATCCGTGGCTAATTCAGTAATGCAACGGCTTACATTCGCCTCTTATCTTTCTTCCGCGTTACGTCTACCGACTAGACCGTTTCGGCTTTCGTGCCATTGTGGAGTTGACGGTCTCAACGACTAGGGTTGTTGTCATAGAGTGAGATAGTCTTGTGCAATTTCAATAAATTTAGAGCATTATTTCGAGATTCACACTATACCTACAAACCTAGGTACCTGGTACTTTTTACTGCAAAGTCCTGTAAATCGTGAAATACAAGTCCCGCGGCTTTACTTGTCTCTAATTTTTATTCACTCGTCTCGATTTTCGAACCACTTGTCTCTAGAGACAAGTGACGTGTCTCTAGAGACAAGTCACTTGTCTCGACTCGTCTCTAAAGACAAGTCACTTGTCTCGACTCGTCTCGAAGACAAGTCACTTGTCTTGACTTGGCTCGACTCGTCTCGAAACGAAACCAAACTGAAACAACGATGATTTAGTATCATACGATACGATGACTTGAGACTTGATGCAGCCGGGGGTTTGTTTGAAGAATAGACTGATCATTTGCAGATGTCCAATCCGCCGCTTGCCCTCATGCATTTTACTCCCGAGTGAGCCTGATGGCCCCCAGTTATCAATCTACAATTGATCACCATCACAGAACGCTGCAACTCATCCGCCCAGACAACAGCAACGCAAACTAATTAATTAATCGAACGATCACGTACGTAAACAACCATGTCACTACCAGAAATAGAGCTACTGCTAGACCGTCTCCTCTCGGCCTCCACACCATCCGACTGTCTCGATTCATTGGAGTCTTTGCTCAAGGCCGTCTCAGTTTCAGCAGCTGATGATGTGACCGACAACGAATCGTCAGCATCAGCAATCACTGACGCCATTCTAGAAAACACACCGGCCCTGTCAGCACTATGCCATCAAATCTCCTCCTCCTCATTGTCGGGATTGAAAGTGGAGGGAGGAGAAGTGGCCGCTGCCGAATTGATTTTGGCCTTGTTTCCCGTGAATACCCATTCAAACAACCATGGCAATAATAACAATGCAACTACAACAACTGCACAACTTCAACAACGACAAGCCTTGAAACGAAGGAGCAAACTTGTTTCAAAATCGTTGCTTCATTTTCATCGTCAATCTTCAACTCAACCACATCACGATCCACACACATTGAAAGAGGTGTTGCTCATTTCCTCCTTGTTGGATTGCCCTTGTCCCATGTCTTCAAATGAATCAGTGAGCAGCAGCTACGCACGAGTGCTGTGTCTACAAATTCTAACACGTTTGCTCCAATCCACTCCGGGATTGTTGAGAGAGGAATTGATGAGTGCTCCGGAGGGTGTTAATCGATTGGTTGATTTGTTGGGCGGTGGTTCATCGGCTGACAACAGTGATGGTGTGCCGGAGGAAGTACGAAATGCAGCCATTTTTTCATTCTTGACAAACTTGGCCTCCACTTCGTCCGTACTGGCACGATTGATTCCGTTCAGCGAAGGCTATTTGCGATGTCTCAAATTGTGTTTGGCCGATGAAGATCAATACTACGTATCAATCGACTGTTTGAATTTGTGTTTGGTGTTGGCAACAAATGACGAAGTGGCTCGAGAGTTGTTTTTGGGAGGAGGAGATTGAAGAGGGGATTTGGATATGCTGACCATGTTGATGGATTTTCGGAGGGGTGAGCGGTTTAAGAGTGTGGAGAGAAATGAGTGGTGGGATGGTGAGATGAGGAGAAGGGTAGAGAAGAATTATGATGGTTGTTTGGGTGGAAGTAATGGTACGGTCGGCAAAACGTTGGTGCGTAAACAGAAACAACAAAAACTCCAACCACGTCTCGTCTCTGGAATGACGAAACAATACCTTTTTGGGCATGTAGGGCGAGTGTTTAGTGACTGTAGCTTAACATTATTTAACCTGACTCTTAGCTTTTTATATCCCGCAACTGCTTTTCTAATTAGTACCTTTGAACGCGAGATGGTGATGATGAATGCAAATAGATGAATCACAATTCCAACTTATCGTTTTGTTAATTGATAGTCGTAAGTAGGTACGAGTAGACAACGGTGAAGATTATTAATTGATGGTAATTAATTAATTAGGTTGAGTTGCATTAAATTGGAAAATGTTGTAATAGTGCCAACGTGAACTCGACCAATAGAATGAAATCTATCTACGAGGTGGTTCAAAAGCAAGGAATCAAAATAATGTTCACCAGAACCAGAACAAACACCGATCCATAACTCAGCATCAAATGAGAATCGAGAGGTTTCGGTGGTACCAATAGAATTGTCTCTGCCTCCTCTTTCATTTGAGATAACACTCTATGAATGAACTCGACTCAGTTGTCGTATCGATAAATTTACAAAGCATATCGCCAAATCCAAAACAAACATCAAGCTGTAACTCAGCACCAAATGGGAATTAGAAGGTTTCGTTGGTACCGAGAGAATTGTCTTGATCTCCTCTTTCATTGAAGACAATAAATCCACGAATCAAATCAACTTGGTTGCCATGTATATTCGTCAATCAACGCTGCTTCGCAGCTGCCGTGGATCTTGAAAGAGAAAGATAAATAAAGTGAGAGTCAACATCAAGAGATAAAGTCTATACCCAATTGCAGAAAGAAGAGTGATGAATCCAATAGTGATGTGCCCATTTCAATATGTGGCTCTTCAACAACTTCTTTACTGCTCTCCAATGGCGGCATATCCGCAATATCGAGGATTTGTCACTCTTCAATTTCTAATTGTTTTGACGGCGGGCAGAGTGGAGACATGGCAGCTGTCCATCTACATGGGCAGAGCGGAGGCATCCTGAGTGTATTCACATAGGAGAAATGACGGCGAGCGCTGTGGCCTTTGTTAATGTTGCTGTCGTTGTTGTGGCGGTGGCAGTGGGGTTGTTTGGGCAGCGGCGTTATTGTTATATGGTTGATGGTTGATTGTATGGTAATGGCTCGACTTAGCTTGACTCGTTTCGACTTGTCTTGAAACACAAGTCGCTCGGTTCGACTTGTCTCTAGAACCAGGTCGCTTGTCTCAACTTGTCTCTAGAGCCAGGTCACTTGTCTCTAGAGCCAAGTCACTTGTCTCGAAATACAAGTCACTTGTCTCGAGAGACAAGTTACTCGTCTTGACTTGTCTCGATGCACGACTGACTTGTCGGCAAAAAAAGGACCATTTACGGGACTTTGCAGAGTAATCGAGGCATCTGCACCAAGGAATAGAGAGAGTTCAGCGTCAGATTATCAACCTGGAGGGGTATTAATGGCTCTGACTGGCAAGACGCTAGGCAGAAAAGTGGAACAATTCCAAGACCCGATGGGAAGATTTGTGTGGGTTAAACTTCGAGGTAACAGAGATGAAGGAGTACTGCTGATCACGGCCTATAGGGTATGCCAAAAGAAAGGTACTGTAGCTGGCCCAACAACAGCGTTCACACAGCAGGTCAATATGATGCTAGACGAAGAGCTCGAGATAGCACAGAGATGTGAAGACAAGGAAAATCGCCTCCCATCGAGCATTAGGAGGGGATTGGATCCGAGAAAGAGGCTGTTGCATGACTTGCAAATTTTGATAGAGAGAGAAAGAAAGTTAGGCTACAGACCAATACTGTGCATGGATGCAAATGAAGACTGGAGTGACGAAAAAGACGGCAAAAGTCTAAGGAAGTTTATGGAAGAAATGAATCTGAGAGATCCGTTATACGAGAGATTCCATGATAAAGGCCTAGTTGAGTCAACTTATTCCAGAGGGCGCAGGAGAATAGACTTTATGCTATTTGATGAGACGCTTGTCCACACAGTAAAAAAGATTGGGACCCTCGGATTGCATCATGCAATAATGTCTGATCATGTAATGATATATGCTGATGTAAATGAAAAAGAACTCTTCCAAGGTCAAATAAATCGCCCAGTACGAGTTCCATCAAGAGAATTCATCCTAGCGCAGGCCGATAAATGTAAGCAATTCATGGAAATGTTCAAATCAGTTGCAGCCAAACGGAAGTTCAAGCTTCGAGCGAGCCTATTGTATGAGAAGTTCAAGGCCAATGGAGCAACTGAAGAACTGGTCACTGAGTATAATAACCTGGATAAAGAGATCCAAGATCATCTACTCAATGTAGCAGGAAAGAAGGTTAAGAAAAAATATGGGTACAAGAGATCCCCAGAACTAGGCAGAGCAGGAATGACCCTTAATTTCTGGAAGTCAGTACTGTCATCCAAACTGATTCATCGTGAACCACCCCAAAAGTCACATGAAATGGCCTGCAAACTAAATCTTGAGCTCGATGAAATATCCCAAATGCCTACTAAAGAAGTGCGTAAAGCGGTACGCAAAGCACGAAGTGATCTGCGCGAAGTGCAATACAAAGCCTCACAGTACCGCCAGGAGTGGTTGGAACGAAATGCAGCAAATGTGGCCCGTGCAGCGGGAGAACCAGACTGGCACAAACATATGGAAAAAATGCTGCAAGATGAAAGAGAAAGAGAGATCAACCGCAAGCTAACTGGAATTACTAAAGGTGCACATCAAAGCTTAGACTGGATAGAGGTACCCATGGGGACGTGGTTTTACTCTCATGCAAAGAAGGAGATATATCACTATGACAGAGGAGTCTTTGAGGCCCATGCAGCCAAGTCACCGTCCCCATCATTAATTCCGACACATCCAGTAAATTTCTACAAGCATCACCATCTCAAAGTGCCACACGAGGATATGGTAGAGGCGATGGTAGAAGAAAAAGAAGACCATATTTTGCTGACAGCAGTTTTCCGCCCTAACAATCTGTGGAGAACAGTAACAGACACAGAAGAAATAGAAAGACTACTGCTGGAGAGAAATGAGAGACACCTCCAACAGGCCTCTATTGAAGAGGGTCGGTGCCACTCTGAAGTAATACAACGGATCCAGCAAGGACATGGAACTGATCTGCTTGAAGAGGTCTTAAATGGAACGATTGAAATGGACTCTGCCACTGATGAAATAGTAAAGGCATGGGTTTCAGCTCTTAAACAAAATGATAGAGAGAAAGAGCTGACAAAGATATCGGGAGCAATAACTCAAGCAGAATTCCAAGAAGCCTTCAAAAAGGTCTCTGAAAGAACCTCGTCATCACCATCAGGATTGCATTACACTATCTGGAAATGTCTAGCACGAGACAATGAGACAGCAGAGTGGCTAGCACTAATGATGAGTATGCCATTTGAATTTGGCTTTGTGAATGAAAGGTGGACAACTGCCATTGACGTAATGCTTGAAAAGAAACGCGGCAACAGAAAAATCCACATGCTTAGAATAATAGCGCTGTTGGAGGCTGACTTTAATACAGCATTGAAGATCATATTTGCACGAAAAATGATGAGAAACGCCGAAATAGCAGGTCTAAACGATGAACAGTGGGGTAGCAGGAGAGATAGAATGGCGCTGGACCCAGCAATGCGAAACATGATGACCTTCGAATATGGAAGATATATGCGGATCACCATTGGGATGTTTGCAGCGGATCTGACAGCGTGCTTTGATAGGATGTTCCCATCAATAAGCAACATCTTGGCTGGAAAATTTGGAGTTAAGGTGTCTGTGCTTAAAGCCAGAGGAGAAACAATACGAAGGTTAAAGAGATCTGTCCGCACAGGTCATGGGGTATCAGTCGCCAAGTATGGCAACAAAATAAACTCTCCGGAGATAGTAGGAGAACTGCAAGGCAAAGGTGATGTAGCAACCCTATATGCCTTGCTGAGCAGTAGCATCCTCAATGCCCATGCAAGCTTATACGATGGGATAACGCTAAAATCTCCAGCACAAGGCCCGATGATACGTAAACGCAATGATGGATATGTGGATGATGTCAATACCTGGGCAGCATCCAATGAAATTGGGGCGCTTGCAGAGGAGAATGTCTGCTACAACCTCCAGACGGGATCTCAAATTCTCACAGATCTCAACGAAGTTGGGGGAGGAGCCACAGCGTTCCACAAATGTGCAACCCAACTATTGTCATGGAAGACAGACAGAGTGAAGCTTGCAATACAGCAAAACCCAGAAGGTGGAATATCACTCAAGGACAATAAAGGAGCAGTGTCCAGCATCACCACACTTCAACCACATCAGGCTAACAAAGGTTTGGGATACTTTATGGCAGCTGATGCCAATCAAGCGACGGAACTTGAAGAACGTCTCAAAAAGGTGCGCAGCACATGCACGGGAGCACAAAATGCTCGCCTATCATACGAAGAAGCTAAAAAACTGCTAGAGGCGAGATTGCTGGCTCAAACAAAGTACGGTCTAAATCTATCTCAATTTAAACCCAAGGAGTGCAAGCCAATAACGGTCTTGATCAACAATACATTCCTCCCACTACTCCATGTCCATAGAAAAATGAAGCGAGCAGTCGTCTGGGGCCCAATCAGTATGGGGGGCTTAGGACTGAATACTGAGATTTACTCCCTTCAATGCCAGTGTGCAATAGCGTACATGGTGCGTACCCTTCGGTGGAACGGAATAGTAGCTGATGATATAGTGACGACATTGAATGCGCTCCAAATGGTATCAGGCTTTGTATCCCCTGTACTTGAGCAAACCCAAACCCCTATCAAGTATGTAGGGAGTGGGTGGCTATTAAACCTCCGTGAAATGCTCGCCTATATAGACTCGGCAATATGGGTAGAGCGTAAATGGCACCCCAGAAAGCAGCGCCAATATGATTCAGGGTTAATGGAGGAGTTTGCAAAGGATCCGAGTATTACACTCCGAATGCTAGAGTTGGCTAATGAACTGCGTATCTGGATGCGAATAACATGCATATCAGAGTTAGCAAGCATAGATGGAAAGACCATACCAATGTCAAGGATATGCAACGGCAGTGAGTGGCGAGCTGATCCGGTGGAGGGCATGCAATGGCCAAATACAGTGGAACCTACGGATCAACATAGAGCAGCCTTCAGGAAGTGTCTCCGGATGGCATATTGCTCATCAGCAAGCCCCTATGGAAGAGTCAAGGATTATGTCCTAGATCAACCGCTGGGCAGATGGTATCCAGTGAGAAGGCAAATAGAGTTTAGTGCCTATAGATCTAAAACACAGATCTTCTACCGCGATGAACTTGGTCTTCATCCATGTAATGAGAGAGAAACCCAGAGAGGTTTCTTTGAAGTACAAGAAGACATAGTGCAACAACCACCACTGAAGTCACACCCAATAGAGCCGAATGTGATCTCCCACGGGGTACTTTGGACCCATAGGCCCCGAAGGATGGTCCGAGAGAGAAATCAAGTAGAAGATGTGGAAGAGCTGACAAACTCTATCCATGCCAGTAGCTTGGACCGCCTGGATCTAGTGAGTGATGCAGCAGTGGAAGTAGAAGATGCTAAAGGAGCAGCGTCATGGAGACTACTACAGGCAGGCACAACAATATATGGAGCACGAATCCAACTCCATGTCTACCCAAATAGCTACTCGTACCGAGAGGAGCTCATGGGTTTATACAAGGCAATAGTGGACATATTGAAGAAAGCACCAACAATAAAGAAGGTGAAATGCCACTGTGACTGCAAGTCAGCACTGGATGCGATACTGATGGAGATTCAACACCCTGGCCAACTGATGAAGGCAGACATGGATATAGTAATGGCAATTAAGAAGATAATTAAGGATTCAGAGATTGACTTTGAATTCGCTCATGTGAAAGGACATGCAGAACGAAGAAAGTCTCGATCCGAAATGACAGTAATTGAGCGTGCAAATGTTGACTGCGACAGGAGTGCAGGAGAAATACTGCACTCAACGGCACCAGTAGTGGAATTCAGGCCCTTGCCGGGATCTCTCTGTATGGTTCGAATAGGAGCACAATGGAACACCTACAGGCCGGAAGCAGCGATTCAGGAGCAATTCGTCCACCAGCCTCTTCGAGAGTATACGGCACAACGCCTGGGCATACCAGAGACAACAGTAGACGAACTTGACTACAGCACCATGGGAGCAGTACGACATGTGCAAAGGTGGGCCCAGAGAGTGAGAACATCCAAATTACTCTTTGGCTGGCTACCAGTGGGCCATAATTGGAAACACCACGGAGCAGAATCAGACAAATGTCCCTGCTGTGGAGCGGCAGATGAGACATTCTACCACTTGCTACAGTGTACAGATGAAGAATTGACTGCTGTCCGAGAGAAATGCCTGAAAGAGATGAAGATGGTAGCCACACGGCTGAGACTCCCGCCCGCGGTGTATGGAGTAATATTCATGATACTCAAACGTATACATGAGAACTCTGAAATCAGTGAGCCAGAGCTGTCCGAGTCGTTAAAAAAAGCTTGGCACAGCCAACAGCGAATAGGGTTCATGAATATGGCAGTAGGGTGGCTTTCTAGAGAGTGGGTAGTTGCAATGAAGACCTATGGGTCTCGTGACCCACAAGGAAGCCAGGCCCAGATCCTTACACTCATATGGGATGCTTGGTGCGAACCGATTTGGGAATGTCGAAACCGCCGCCTACACAAACAAGAGAACCATGCAATATCCCAAACATTGAGGACACTGGCAGGAAGACTACGCTGGTTCAGGACTCACATCAGCGTTGTCGACGGTTAACTCGGCTGGTGCGATTTCGGTTTCAAATTGTTGAATAGTGTAGCTGTAGCACTCGCCTGTATAGGGCCCACGGAACGTACTTTAAACATTTCAGTTATATTATTATGAGCCACTTCTCAATTTGGGAAATTCCTATTAAAAAGTATACACCAAGGATCTTCATGTTCGCCAGAATTCAACAGCATTCTCCAATCGCTGCAGTTCCGTTTACCAGAATTATTGGCAGCATTCTCCAATCCCTGCAATCACTTTGATGCCCTGGTCGATCAGCTAACAAACATTCATGTGAGCAATACAAGGCAGTTTTACACTTGGAACATTCTTTGATTTCTGTGAAATGCTTTCTCTCCCTGCATTTCCAGCACATAACTGTCCTTTCAGTATTCCTCTTCAATTCTCGTCGAAGATTATTCAGACAATCACACAAATTATGTTCATGAAGAAAACGTGCAATTATACGAGGACAACTCATAGTGTTTGCAAGAATACATTTGTGTTCATTGACGGTTTCCACACTTGGAACATTGTGTTTGTATAATGTCAACAAAGCGAGTAAAAGGACAGAAGGCAAAGGATACCTCAACTCTGTTAGTGATTTGGGATCTGCAGCTGAATTGGCTTCTATAAGAGCAAATCCTGTTCCTGCAGCTGCAATCCTCCTGCAAAGCAATTCTTTCTGTTTATCATTAAAATATTTGTATTTGGAGTAGATCAACTCAGCGTTGTTTTCAATAATACCTCTGATAACTGCCTCATGCATGTTTAAGAATTCTAAATACAAAAAATGGCAAGTAATCCAATCGTCTCTGCTGCAATTTTCTGGCAGTACATAGTGTTTGCAAGATTCGGATCCGTATATGTTCGTCTTCGCCGCCTTCCTGGCTTTGCCTTGCCCTTTCTTTCGTGATGGCATGATTGATGATTGGGGTCGGCAATAATATCTAAGCTAATTGATCATTAATTATTGCAATGAGCATCACCTACACGTACAGCATCGCTGATCGCCTCTGATCGCCGTCATCATGATGGGTGAGGCCTGCGATCCTGTGATGGGGTGATGGCAGGTGATGGCCAATGTCAATGTTTTTAACGCCCCCAAAGGGCGCCTTCGCCCGTCCTTAAAAAATACATCACCACTTTCGCCACCAGTCTCCTCCATGAATGTTCGATTCACTCAATGACAAACAAATACTTACTTGGATAGCTGTAGAATCTATGGACCCTGCACTCGATCAACAACCAAAAACCCAATTCCTTCCAACTCCACTATAAACCTTGACCGTCACACAGAACTTCGATATGAAACATGCTTTTAGAGCAGAAATCCACAAACTTCTCGTCCATCATGACACACTTATCCATACCAAAGGCACATCCCATCTCATGTACCTCTGACATTCCATATGCTTTACTATCTGCACAAAGTTCATGGCAAGTTGATTCATCCGCTGAGTCCCATCGGACTTTGCTTGAGTCGGGAACTGAAAGTTTGGCTACTTTTTGAGGTTATGAGGCCATTTTGTGAAAGATAGGGTTCAAACATAACCAACAAGGGTGGAAGGTCACCTCTCTGTCCAGCACTGTCATCCAGACTGAGAGTGCTCTCGTTGAGATTCAAGAAACGATGTAGCTGATCCTTGTAGATCTGAACCAAATTGCTTCTTTTCTCAATGTAAGAGAAGCCAAGATGGAGAAGGTTTCTTTCTCAGGTGTCAAACCATTGGGATAGATTCTCTTATGTCTTGTTTGTCATCTGCTTGCAAAGTTAGTAAGTTAGCAATCTTTGCACAAAGAACATCTCATTTGTTGCAATAGAGATTGGCATTCATATGTGGTGAAAATTAATGTTCTTGTAGTTGCCATCCATCTTTGGACAGAGACTGAGACCAAACCCGACCAGGTAAGGTACAGATGCCCAAGGTACTTGTTAAGAATATCAGAAAAGTACTTGGTGAAATACAAAGACAAAGTCGAAAGTACAATCGTCAAGGGATATTCAAAGGATATTCTTAGTTTGTGACATCAATTTATAATCATGCGCCAATCGTTAAGTTGTGAACTTATAG
>JALLAY010000391.1:0-13299 GCA_036939635.1 Cyclotella baltica | reverse complement strand
TTTACCTAATTAGGTTGCAGCATAATCCCAAAATACATAATGAACATTTATGAAACATATTCCACTTGATATTGTGTTGAAAACCAAGTGTTGAGCATCAAGCAAACGATGAAATCTAATTGGATGGGTTGGAAAACTTGTGGTTTGTTTTTTAATTACAAGATTTATACAACTTAGATATCAACCCATTACATGGACTATCTATCAATCTAGTTTTCAGTGTATGTCTGTGTAGCACATTGAGTTGGACAAACACTCTCACCAGTGTGAAACCATCGAAGTTCTAATAGTTTCAGTGAGGAAAGTACCCTGCTGATTACCTCATCAAATCAGCTGCTCAAGAATGGCAATAACACTGGCCACCAAACAGTGAGGAGAAAACAAACATCCTTTTTACTTCTCTACACACTCCAAACATTACCCTGCTTCTATAAACCAACTCCAAGTGGTTCTCAATAGTTGTAGAGGACATGGTAAATATACTCCCTCTTGTTTGAGTAGAACTGCAGCTTTGTGTCTATATCAGTTATGTTGGTCGTTACATCCTCTTTTCCAACACACATTAATGCTGCAGGCTGACTTTGCAGAGAAGGAAAAAATGTGGCTGAGTACATTTATATCTCTGGCTTTGACCTTGCAAATTGAAAAAAACACAAAACTTCATCACTTTGGGACCATTGTTGTTAACACATGGCCAAAGCAAGGCCGAAGCACATTGTTTTCCCGAAACGCATTTTTGGTTCACTAGATTTACTGCTAATCACTTTTATTGAAAAAATGCCCAATTTCTTAATTTGTTAGAGCCTAAATTATCATTTCTCATTTATTGTTACAGTCCCACAATTTTCAAAGAACCATCAATTTCAATAGGGTTTTAGTAATGTTAAATCAAAGTCAAAATTGTCAATTTTTAAGATGGTCCTTCTCTCTCTTCTTTAACTTGACAGATTTGGATAGAAGATGGATCAGATCCAAATACGTAGTACACATCAATAAATATCATCGAATATCTTGCAACACTGGGACTTTCAACATTTCTCATTTTAAACTTTTAGATCCCAGAGTAGCTGTATGACAGTTCACAGCAATTGTTTTCTCATTCAACTCCACCTCAATTGTTAACCATTCATTCTATCCTAATTAGATAATCATCAATGATGCCTTAAGCAGTACTGTATCATTCCTCACTGTCGACACAAAATTAGAAATCAGTTATTTTCTGTTGATAAATGTTTATTGGCATATTAAATATCGCCCAAGATTGAGATGTGGCTGAATCCTTAAAGCTACTACTCCGCCAACACCAGCCTAACAATGGATTCAGCCAACAAACCATGTCAAGCTATATAATCAAGAATTGAACAAAGGTATCATCAACAAGATGCATAGCTGGTGTTTCAAAAATCCTAACAATGAATGCTTTATGCACTATATCATTGACTAATATGGACAATAGACAGCCACAATTAAATAATAGCAGCAACCAATCCAACAGAAACACCCAACAAAAGCTGATAATAACCACCAGGACGATGCGATCCATTTCCTTCTTCTAAAGTTGCAGGATCAACACACCAAGGCTCAAACACTGCAGCATCAAAAATTGTAACATCAAACTCCTCAGCACCCTTCCAATTGTCTGGCTCCGAGCAAACCTTGAGAAACCCACCCTCTTCCGTCACCTCCTCATCGCACATGACAGCACCACACGACACTGAATCGTACTTGGTACTTCCCTTGTCACTGTTTCCTTCAATTGAATATTCGCATAACACTTGTGAGTCGTCTGTTGTACATGTGCATGATGCAGATGTGATTTGCATTAGGTAGATGTTTCCATCGGGGTCTGTTTCGTTTTTGGGGTAGTCTGACAACGCTTTGGAGCAGGGGTGATCGTCAGCGTCCCCGTCGGCAGCATTGATATGGTGAAGGGCTGTGAGGAGGATGGTTAGGAGGAAAATTGGAGCATTCATATTATACTTTTGTTAGTGAAGAATTTCCTCTGGAGGTTAAAGGTGTCTAAAGGTGTATGTGAACGTTTATGTGATTTTCGGTTGCCTGTTGCAGAATCGATAAGATGAGGATGATGTTGTCAACAGATGAGACACTGATATTTCGTTTTTTACGAGAGAGCGGTTAGATTGGGGCTGGTGATACCATTCGTAATCATGGCGGCGCTGTTGGTTGGGATTTGGGATGGCTGATGGATGGATGAATGAACAAGTGATGGATATGGATCTTGAAGGATCTTGCCATCATCTTGGACTCTTTTATTTCGGCTGGGCATGGATAGAACTGTCGGAAAAGATTGAGACGGAGACGTCACACCAAGGGTGTGTGTCAATTTCTCAGACACAAACACACTGTTCTGACAGGTCTATCCGTTGATGTCATGATGTTTTTTTTGGCGGGAAATTACAAATTGAAATAAATTATTCCCGTTACTTTACCTTTTGATTACTCATTACGAACACCGCCGAATAATTGCGATACTCACCAATATTTCCTTTCATAAAAAGCTTGGCGGGGGACGTGGGATGATGATGGATGATGGATGATCATGGATGATTGGATGATCGATGGACGAGACGGCTGTGGCGTTGAATCGACAGTTTATTCGCTCCTTTTCTATTGGTAGGTGTGTTAATGCTCTAATGTTCTCCAGGCTGGTGTCTATTACGATCGGTATTTGTCTCTCGAAGTTGCAGCTGGAATATGAAGAATTGGTGTGGCTGCGATCTAATGACGGGTATCGTAATAGATCGTAATCATTTGATGCTCAATTGAATTGCTGTTACTATTGAAAATATTCAGTTTGTATCATGGATCATATCTGCCATGAATTTGCTTCTTCCTTCTTTCTTCTTTGTTGAATGGATTTAGGTCTCAGATGTGCTAAAACAATTTTGTTCACTTCATTAACCAGATGTTCCTCACTTTCAATCGGCAGTATTAGTAGCGGAGAAAAATTCAACATATTATCATTTGACGAATTAGAAGTACCTATAAGAGCTACAACTTATCAGAAAAATGCCGCCAAAACGCTCTGCAAACTCTAGTAGCGATGGTCCATCCAAGCGCTCACGACCAGAACCAATGAGCGAAGAGCAAGCTGAACTCCAATCGCGATTTGTTGCTCTTCTCTCTGAGCCAGAGCATCAAAAGGGCATTGCTAACTCGGCCCTGAAAGAATACTTTGGAGAAGATTATCCCAACCTAGTCTCTGTTATTAATGACTTGACTCGTTCATCCAAATTGACCATGTCCAAAAACAACACAGGGGGAGTGAATGAGGTGTACTTTTCGTTGATTACGGAAGAGGAAGCAACCAAACTGGAAGGATTAGATGCCCATTCGAAAATGGTTTATAGGGTTATTGAAAGTAGTGGTGACAAGGGGATTTGGTGAGAAGATATCATACAATTCATCTAGACCTACACCTATGTCTTGAACTTCAATTGAGAAAATTATTTTAGGACTCAGGATATCAGGGTGCAGACGAACATTCCTCAGGCGAATTTGACGAAAATATTTAAGGTTGGTTCAATTCGTGTGGATAAGTTTGGATTGAACGTTTATTTATCTTTGAACTGACTTCAACATTTTTGCCTTTTTAATTCTTAGCAACTGGAAACCAGACGATTGATCAAACCCATCAAGGCAGTCACAGCCAAAACAAAAAAGCTTTACATGCTATATGATATTCAGCCTTCAAAAGAAATCACAGGTGGTCCTTGGTACGTTGATTCCTTTCTTCAGAGTGTACTTATTGAGAACTCTTTCCACTTGATTTTAACTTACTGGTTACTGAAATCGCATCATAGGTACTCTGAATACGAATTTGACCATGAGTTCATAGCTGAACTCCGCAACTTTATTCTAATGTGCGTCCGTCGCATGAATGGCGGTTTTGGTGCTGGCAACGGTGTTACCCTCAAACAAATTGCACAAAAAATGACTCAGGCCAATGTATCCCGTGTCAAACTCACTTTAGAAGAGGTGCAACAACTTGTACAGACATTGGCATTTGATTATTTGATTGAACAACGCGGAGTGACGGATGAGGGGGAAGCTTTGTTTGTAGCAGCAAGGAGGGTGACTACTATGAGTGAATTTGGATGGTGGGATGTTTTGGATCCAGATTTTCATTTTCGTACAGTGAGGTTTGAGGATGGCGTAGTTTTGAGCCCTCATGAGCCTCATCATCACTCTTGATAGACTGGAAGGAATTGAGGGTTTGAACCAATGTGGCGAGCAGAGTATAATTATGTTGCTTGCTCTTGTAACTAGTTTAGCAGAGTGTGTATGTATAATCTAGAGGCAGGTACATAATTATACAGTACATACAAACATGTAAGCCTGAGCCAGTTGTAATACAATATAGGGTGTGTATCTTGTTGACTGCAATGTTGTGAATAAGCACTGTAGTACATGTGACAGTCTAACCACTCAAGAGAGGCATTTAATTATTTCGAGATTGGTTTTCGCATAGGTCACTACACCATTCTGCAATCATTGCTCATGTAATTGGTCTGATTGAGAAGTCTACTGCTTATTGGAATCTCCTCATTCGCACAAATATATATGCAAGTTCAGGATTAATTTTTGCAATAATTCTCTACCAGTTCAACTTGCTTCTAAGAGACCCGCTTCAAACTTCTGAATCACTTTGTCCCATTTTTTGTCAGTCAAACTATTTTTCTAATTCATGAAGAGACCATGCAACGGAGTGAACAATGTTAAATTCATTCAACACGAATGAAGTGATGCCTGTAACAATGGCAATATCCTACCTCTGCCTCTGTATCCGACTGTGATCCAGCTGATGTATGCCAGTGCTGCTGCCTCCAGTATTCAAGATGTCAATCAGTTGTGTTGGAGTCTGTAGATGATGATGAAAGTTGTCTTTTGGTGTCTTTCTAAAGTATACATGTGCCGTCCCTTTGGACACACCCTTGGGATCAGGGTTGGATTAGGAGCGTCACATTTACTACCTAGGACAAGGAACAAAATCAGTTCTAATTGACCTCTTGATCTCAGACTGACCTCTTGACCAAAAGATCAGATGATATCTCTTGGTTGTTGACACCACACCAACCAAAAGATACCATCATTGATTTTGGACCTAACTCAAGCAGTTGATGCCATTGGATACTATCCCAGTACGATTTAAAAATATGTCAGTCAAAAGGGCTTGTCTAAATCTGTTATGTTTATTAACAACCAATCCACGACCAATCATGACGAACATTGTAATCGACTTACGAATCCAGGGGGCTGATCTGTATTTCTTCAAAATGGAATGGCACACATGTAAGCAAGACATTTTGATGGTTTCTGAAATCAGAGGAATCATTGAAAAAATGAACTATACTTCTCTGCGACAATAAAGCATTTATTGATCAAATTCTGCATGCACTTGAAAACAATTGGTACATAGACCCTGAGCAGCCTGAGCCAGATTTAATTAGATCCATTTATAGATACCTCAGAGAAAATTAACAAGTTGAAGCTGAATGGGTACCAAGCCACCAAGATGAGCATAGAGTGTATGATGATCTTCTACTGCCGGTGCGACTCAACATAGATTCTGATATAGTGGTGATGGAATGTATGTGGCAATCTGGATTGACTTGCCCACTGAGTAACCACCTCCCATTGAAGAGGATGATGCAACCCTATGTATTGAAAACAACATGGTTATAATGGATATACTTAATTAGATCAAATAAGCTCTGACAGCAAAATCAATTATGAAATATATCTGTGATAGTGATAAGTTCGAATGGATGGACTGAAAAGTTCCGGAGTCAATTGAGACTGTGTGAGAAGAAGCGACTGAAGCTTCATGAGTTCTTTCCAACATCCAAAATGATATTATGATATTTGGTTGGCTAAACATCGGGCGGCAGAAGATATATTTAAACAAGGTCCATTGTGTCCTTGCTGTGGTAGGAAGATTTCCTTCATCTAAATCACTGCACAAATCCAAAGATGCAGGATATATTACATACAAAAGAGGTGAAGCAAATGAAATCAAAGGTTCATTTCAAGTCTACAATGGCTCCTTCAATGCATTCTGCGCATGTGGGATCACCAATACACAAACTTCTGTATAGAGTATGACACGGAGGCAGGGTCTTCTACTTCTACATGCGGAATGAACATATCTGCTTCACAAATATTGGAGTCAATCGTCCAACATAACATACAAACAAGAATAGAGCAAACAACAGCACTTTTGGTTGTCACAGAGAATGAATCGTCTGAAGTATGCCGGTACTGGAATTCTGAAATACTTTAAGCTTGGAAGAGGCACAGCCCTCTACAGTGCCTAATCAAGCTTCTGTTTGTACCATCTCTGAATAGATAGTCAAAGTCATGCAGCCAACTATGAATGCTGAATGCTCTGTCCAACGAATTCCCCAATTTTTGCCCCTCTAAGTGCCAAAACAGATACCTAAATTCCCCACATTCCCACTTTCAGTTCTCAGATGACATTGACAGTCGACAGTCAAATGCAGTCAAATGCTTCGACGATTTGCAAGGGCAACACCGCATCATGTCAACAGTCCGCACCCATTTCAAAACGAGGCTGCTGCTAATATTCATTATCTCATTCCTTTTTGCCATAGTGAACTATCGCTTGGTTTGGAGGTTTGATGCCCCTTTCGTCGGCGAAATAAGGCGAGTTCGAGTTCATCCATATCTTTCATTATGTCCTGTCATGGGTCATGGGTCCTGGCTGATTCTTGTCGAAGGATCTTTTAATGGCACCTCCTCTCTGTTCTCTTGACAGACGTTGGGACTGTTTTCTTTAAGTAATTGATCATCTAACAACAAGTTCATGTATCAAATTTAAATGCTTTTTTTAGGCGAGAAGATGAAGAACAGAGCGTATTTGGGCTGGCTCCTCCCAAACATCAAGCCAGTGCTGCCCCCAACAGATTTAATTACAGCATCACTAGCAGGGATGTGCATGAAAGTCTTCATGACAACTTATTAAACAACGGAACAGAAAGTCAGAACAAGCAGTCCTTAGAAAAACTAGTTGAATCACTATTCGCTCATAAACCCGCACAGAAAAGAACGGGAAGACCTTGGGATGGCTGGCCCAATTCACCATCCGATGAAGAATCAAACAATGATAATTGGTGGAGAAAATCCAAAATGTGCTTTGAAGTACATAACATATGCCATCACCGCGCTACTAATACATGGTTTTATTATGAGCCAGAAAATGAATCTAGACCAGATTTATTCCAGCCAACAATGGAGTTAAGATCAGAAGCATTGAAATATGATCGTGGTCAGAGTGCCGAAAAACGAATAAATATTACTGTTGATGCATCGAGTAAGGTTAAAGATGCTACCTTCGGCGACAACTCTTTTCAATATGATGGAGGAACTTGTCAAATATCCCCAATTCCAATACATATGGCTGTTCAATCGCTGTTCAATTATATGATTGGCGAGTTTTACGTCCGGACATTGTTGCCGTTGCATCTTCTCATGACTTCCAATACCACTGGCAATACTGATGCAAGCGTAAAACCATGGGAGCAAGACATTCAATTTTATGTGCACTTGTCACACGGTGGCCAAACTTTATTCGATGGACATAAACTACTATTAAGTGGAATGTTGTCACGAGAGAATGCTGCAGTTGCCAAGTCCATGTTGGATTTGTTTACTTTAGATGGACTCGACCAAGATGATGCATCTGATTGTGAATGTTTTGAAACAATGGTGTTCTGTGGCTACGATGTCTATAAAAACTATGACTTGACTAGGGAAGAACTATCAATGATTGGAATTAATGATGCAAATAATGTCGCTTCCAGCAATATTGCAACACCCGATTCAAGTCTCAATTATACCCTTTGGAATGCAGCCAACACAGCAGGTGATTTAGAGCGGACTGGATACTGCGGGAACAATGAAATCATTAATGATTCGTACTCTTGTGATGAATGGGCTAATTTGAGGACATTCCTATTGTCTAATTTGATGAATCATTATCCATCTTTAGAGAATGATGTCTACCGTTTCCGAAAGGACATTCTGGTGAGAAAGCACTTTATTGACACGAGCTACAATGGCACCACCGAAGAGTGGACTTTTGTTGGGTTAGCACAGCGATCCTATCGGCGATCGTGGCTTAATTTGCCTCAAGTCATGGACAAATGCAATTCCCTCTACCAGGAAAAACAAATGAAAGTCGTCTGCGTTGAAATCAATGTTGAAAAAACATTGAGCCCCTACGAACAACTCATCCTACATAGAGCCGTCAATGCATTGATTGGAGTCCATGGTGCTCAAATGACCCAAGCGGTACTGCTACCACCTCACGGAAATGTACTTGAATTACTTCCATGGGTGCCTGAAAATTATAACATTCGAGGATTGTGGGTGCAGACTCGTGATGTACCTACTCCACAGGGAGTTATTTTTCATAATTCAGACTTGAACCATATAGGATATTCTCTCGGACGGGACAGTGTGCCATTATGTGAGGGTGTTGGTGATGTTGGCAGTGATGAGGAGAAAAAGTGCCTTACGAGTGGAGAAAATCGCAAGCAGTTTCTGTGGGAGATGAGGGACTTCAATGTTAACCCGGGCATTATATTGCAGTACATTGAACGATTATTACTTGTGGATTACAATACGGAATGCAGTAAGCTGACTGAGAATTTAGACAAGGATTTTGTGCTTTACAATGTGTGGTGTGTACTGGATCACGAGACTGACGTCAAAAAGATATCTCCATTTGATTCCAAGTTGTCACTGCAGCATTATTACGACAGCAAGCCAGATGAGGAGGAAAAGAATGAGGCTGCTCTGTCCTTGGCTAGTCAGCGAATTGAAATTGATGCTCCAACACAATACATTGACATAGTGTCTCTCACAGTTGAGAGCGACTTCTTCACTTTATTCAACAGCTCCGCCATCACTTCGTGGATACATTATATCCAAAATGTTCGGTCAATCACATTCATCGGACCGTCAGACCACTACTCCGCATTCAAGCAGAACATGGATGCCCACAATGCTTCAATTTTCTCCAGTTCAAGAGCCTCATCTATTCGTATAAGCTGGGTAAATGAGACTCATTGGATAACTAGATACAAGTCAAAATACAGATGTGTTTACCACTCGGCGTGCCAACAGATGATTAAGCTACATGTGTTTGACCTACGTACACATCTCGGCCTTTCTTATATTGGTGACAACATTTTGATTGTTGATTCTGATACCGTGTGGTCTCGTGAAGTAACTTTCATTCATCCCAATAATACTGTTACTTACTTTGAAAGGATATTCAGCGATGAAAACGAACACAACTGTGATGGCCGCGACCCGGTAAGATTTACTGAGGCCATTACTATTGGTTCGGCAGGAAAAGAAGTGGCTAATGAAGATGCTGATGAGTACAATTTCAAGCATACAAAGACACCTTACGTAGCATGTCGACGTCAACATCATCCAAATGCCACAGGAGCGAGGCACATTGTGCATCACATGCTATTTCAGCATGATGTAATGGAGAATCTACATAATACAATCACTCAAGCATGGAAGGCTTCGAGCCTGTGGCAAGCTGTAACAATGTGTCACAAGTACCCTTTTTGCATGGGGTAGGGGGTCCAGTACAAGTCCCAATTGCCACGGATCCCAATTCCAGAAAATTTGCCGTTTTCGGAACTCGTCCGAAAAGTCAAATCTTCGTACGGGAAACGGCCAGACGCCAATCACATCATTGGCGCTCCGTCGCCAAATTCATTCCAATTTCGTCATTTCCAATGCCATCGTCGATAAAGTTTGTCACACTTTTCTCAACCTACAAGTGAAATCACGCCAAAAGCTCCCGTGGGGACACTAGAAAGTATATTCATTGTGTCCCCACGGGAGCTTTTTGCGTGATTTCACTTGTGACTCGAGAAAAGCGTGGCAAACACAAAATCAGCGCTGAAAATGGCCATTTTTAGCCGTTTCTTCAATGAAACCAATGCGATTGCAACAATGAAGCAATCGAATGCAATAATACACCACCGTCAACAAACAACAGACCACAATCAACCATCTTGGCTCTCAAGCATCCCAGCTGGGGCGTCGCTATCTCCCGAGGAGCCCAAAACGACGAGATGCGGAGAAATATGTGGAGAGGGGGGAACTGTGCAGAGACTGAGACGCAATGCCAACGACCATATCAAGTTCTACTCCTTTCTGCAAGGAAAGCACGTTTTTATCAGGAATAATATTATGGTATGCTTTTATTTATGAGTGGCTAATTTTGTAGCTTAATTACATGCATTATTTATTTCAGGATACGGGGAGGGCGAGACGGACGAGTTTGTCTCGGCCATTCCCGTTTGAGGTATGTCGATGTACGCTCATATCGCCTCTTTAGCTGCCAAGTTGTAACTTCGTGAAATTGCAAGGTTGGATGTAAATGAAGTGGGGATGAAAATGTCGCTTTGTTTGAGCGATTTGTCCTCAGTGTGGCCTAAAGTTGTATTGAGTAGTATACCAGTGATACTGCTGTTGTTGGAGAGCGAGGCTTATGTTGTGAGGAGTTCGATTCAATGCCGTTGGGTGTATTTTGTTACAGGTCCAGGAGAAGGAGGAGACTGGTGGGGAGGGGGAGGAACAACCGCCGTCGAAAGTGAATGTGACGAATTGTAGTTCGTTGATGTTTTGTGTTTGAGGACTCGTGATGTTGCGTCGTTTACGAGAGTGGCGGCGTTAGAGACCTTGTGTGGTTTGAAGGAGAAGTGACGGAAATTGCTATTGATCGATTGCAGGTGAGATTCGATCACGTCTTGTGTTTGCATGTAATTTATTTTTGTTCTTGTGTATACTCACATTTTGTGCTCATCTCAATGTGAACATCTCCTAACGCCCCTCCTGAAAATAATTCATACGATGGCCTCCTCGATTCTAAACCACACCAAGAAAAGATTCGCAGGCTCGTTTTTTAGGGCTTCGAGTATGTTGGTTATTTCTAAGGCGGCTAGTGCAAATGCCAAGAGTAGATAATGCGTAAAGGTGAGATTGATTGATGTTTTTAGAATACTCATTGCTGGAGCCGACAGTGAGGCAAAAGATTGCTTCTTTGTTGCTGATGAGATAGGGTAAGTAAGCTTACGTTACACTTTTCTGTTCAAGGTTTGTTGTCTAACTGCTTTGCTTTTGTTCAGTCAGCTCGGAGTCGAACACATCCATCAACTTTTTGAAGAGCAAGCAGTGTTTGTCTGACAGACAGATGACGGAGTCTCATTGAATGTCGCCATCCAAGCCACGTCATCATGGTGCTGGCGTATTGCAGCCTGACATATGGGATGGTGATGAGAATCAGCCCTTGCCATTGCTGCCAATGAAGCACACTCCTGAAGCTTCAAAAGGCAACGATACGCAGGTATCCAAACCAGTTGTACGTATGAACATCAGTCGAATTGCAATGGGCGTCAAGGCACGCATCTTCTTTACCATTTTACTCACTTATGTCTCAATATACTTCAGGTAGTAAGTGACTGTCTCCGTACCAATAACACTGAAGGCCCCATCATTGACTACCACGAATGTGAACGATGGTACAAATCTTGCGTTTGTGAACATTGTCTTGTTTTGCTACCGACACCGAATTACTCACACTTTTCTTCCTTTTATTGCAGAGGTTACGATGGTGAATCTCAGAGTGAAACCAGGAGACAGAGGCTTGCAGAGATGTGAAACAAAGCGATTAATGATCATTGTTTCTTTTGTTGTTCTATCGTTTTTGTAATTCTTTGTCTAATTATACGAATCTTAATGGCTTAGTCGAATGATATTTTAATCAATTAATTAGATTTTAATCGATTGATTATCACCGTAGTATGCACTAGTAACAAAAGGAATATCATGGCTCATGGTGATAGGTTTAGCACCACGAGAATAGCTCACACTTTGCGTGATGAATCCATCATCGATGTACCTGCATACGTAGGTATTTTTTACCGCGACAAAAACCAGTACGCGACTAAGTACTTACATACATACGTCCTATGTAAGAGAATTGGCCACCTTCCACTTTCGGGCCACAGTTATGTATGAAGGGGTCAATTTTTTCAAACCAAACTTTTGTACCACCATCAGGTGAGTAAGTTGAACAAGTTTAACCACTTTTTTGGTCAATACAACCCATTTGAAAATTTGGCACTTTTTGTACCGGACCCCCTATTGTTTTGTGCTAGTTTTGTTTTGCTGTCGAGTAAGTGGACTGCGTCATTAGTGATTTGGTTTTTTACGCCAGTCACAGTCACAGTAGAAAAGAGAACTTCTGGTCACAAAAAGGGGTGGATAGCTTCCCCTTAATAGCAGTGAGACTAGAATTAGCTTAGCTGATGCTGAGCTGCTCCTATCAAAACCAACCGGTAGTGTTGATGATATCATCGTATGAAACACATCAAATATCTAATCAGCCAGTTTGCAATAGTATCTTTTTAATGGCCTAATGGCAATTTATCCTTTGCAACAATGATTACCACCCCTGCACCGCAAATGGATTGTTGTGCATCACTGGGCAAGAGGGGTATCCGTCGTCCATCACAAGCTTCTTGCCAAATCAAAACCTTGATATTCTCTACCAATCAGCCTTAGCTAATTGCATACTGAAGGAGTTCTGTCACAGCTGCCATTTTGTCTGACAAATGAGCTTGCTTTACCTGTGCTTATTTTGGAGTTGGCTGTCTCGGCTCCACTCATAATCACATTTGAGATTGTTATAAAGAGAGGTCTACCCCCAATTTTTGGTATTGGGTTGCTGACTAGATTCAGTGTAATGGGACGAGTGACTATTCCAGCTGTAGCAGCCGCTGCATCATTTGCAATCAATTTATCAAACTCCATCAATTCAAGCCATCCTGATTCACTGACTCAGGCCCCTCCAGCTGTCAATTGAGAAGAGATCCCCATCAAACATATTTCTAGTCTCTATTATTTTCCATGTCACAGAGGTTTTATTTGGGCCCCAAAAGTGAGACAGTTTCAATACAAAACAATACACCATTCGACTTTTGAAGATGACGCATGTATGCAATTCTCATCTGTTGTAATGCAGATGGCAAATCACTTGTGCCTTTTTGCACTGCTGCTATGCTGAGGTATTACTCTCATTTTGGTGCAATTACATGGACTTGGAGTTGACCGGTGTCAAAAGACTATTGAAAAAGGTGAGTGTCGATGCCTACTGCATTGATGAATACAAAGGAGATGATAAGAGGGATCTTCTGTGGAGGCTGCTTGCCGTTGATGATGAGG
>JALLAY010000390.1:0-15882 GCA_036939635.1 Cyclotella baltica | reverse complement strand
TTGCCATTAATTCCATGCCAGAGTAATTTCATTTGGATGGGATTTCTTTGTTTGGTGGTACTGTTTTGACACGCGAAAAAAAACACACAACAATTAGCCTCCAGCGCAACAAGAATCTAAACATACGTCCTAAAATTCAACAAATGGTTAGGGTTGAACAATCTCTTTCTCCAAAAATAATTCTAAGTATCAGTACTGGTGGCAGAGCATATTTTTGTTTGGCGATGAGCTGCAGTGTGATTAGGAGTTATTTGATTCAATTATCATTGGTAATGACTCTTTTGATGAGTCTAACAATTTTCTGTTGGATTGCAATATCGCCTTTGTTTGAATTACATATCCATAGATCTAAGTTTCAATAATAAACTCTTTTGACACTTCAAACTTTATTCTATTATTAATATAATGGATATACATACATATGAACACTTACTCTGTGGTTTCATCCCGCTTTGTCTGTTCCGTTTGCTCAGTATCATTTCAGTAACAGTAACGAGGAAATCTCCGCGATGGTGGAGTTTGCTCCACAATAGTGACTGACTACACCCATCGCCCACCACAGTCCTCTTCAGGACATCGGTGCCGGTTATAATGGCGAGTTTCAAGGTCGACGGTGCGGTATTGTTGTCTCAGTACTTTACATATTTTATTGGCTAGCAAATCGAAATCAAACGGAGAAATGATCGAGGCTTTTCGATTGTTGAACTTTCATTTGTTGAATGCTTCAACCAAAATTATTTGATCTGTCTCTATTACTCCCTCTCTCTATCTCTCTCATTGCCGCGGACTGCGGCGGATATCCAGCTGCTTCTCGTAACTCATCAATCTCACAAATAACAAATAAGAGCAAAAAAGTGTACATCCCTGTACTCTTGTGGTCGTCTCTATTGCAGTCAACAATAAAATGAGGTGTGATGAAAGTATGTAAGCAGCCATCAAAACAAGACCCATGCAAAGCAATATAATTGCAAAAGAAAAGTTAAGATAATAATCCCTGTACATGGCTGATGTCCAGAAAGGAGGCAGCTTGGACGGATGTGAGTTGGTGTTTAATATTGTTGAGGAGGATGCCTCATGAGGTGAAGGTTAGATGGATGGGTGCGGAGAAGGATATTGTCTTTAGATGGATTCTTATCATTTTGTGAATCACCTAGAAGGGCTGACGGTGAATGTGTGGGCTTATGTGGGATTCGTTGTGGCTATCGAATAATTGTTGTTGTGTGACTTGATTGTTCTGCATTGACTTGTTGTTGAATGTGAAATCAATTACTGAAATGCCAAGTGGATTGTAGATAAATGCTTGTCTCGTGGTCTTCCGTCGAAGCCTGCGTCCTGCATTATTCAATTCCAAACGATCTAATGGAACTGCTGACTGCCGATGCAGGATGACGCATCAAATCATAATGATATTGTAGGCGACAAGAAGGAATGATGAAATGTGTCGTGGAGATGAATTGGCCCGTACCGGAGGTGTGTGGATTCGGATGCGGATGCGGCTATGATTCATTGTTTTATGAACTGTTGTTGTAGATAAACAAGCATCTAAACATCCAGGTTATTCAAATCGCAGTGGGATTTGCAAAACAAACTCACCTTGTCTTTCTTTTGCAAATCGTACTAAAATCGAAGCCTCAAATCGGACCACCAATACGGAGACTCGTGGCCTTATCAGACCTCGGGAGGTGTTCCAGCCTCTTTGACATCATGTTGGGTGTCTGTGGTAGCGTGATGACAAGGTGGTTTGGCCATGGTTGTTGAGTTCTGGCTGATGCATCGTAGTTTATCGTGGTTTTACGTGTGATGTGTGTTGGGCCGAATGGACGTCAAATCGACTTAGCGGACCCAAATTTCTTTATGTCGCGAAAATCGGAATTTAGAAAATGATCAATTACAATGGAAAAGAAATAATGAGACCCATGAGCATAGTTTCAAATGAGCATGCAAATGAGCATGCTTTGCAATACAATGTGATTTGAGATAAAGCACATTCCTGGGGGGCTCTCATTAAGATAATTTTGAATGAAGGCATAAGGGAGGAGGAAGGTGGATGCAAGTAAGAGCCTTTGAGAGCTAAAGGGATAATGACCGGTTGACTGGTCCCAGTTAGTGGTAGCAGTGTGATTGAAATTAAATGGTCAACTACTTTGACTGTTTTAGTACCCATTTCCTATATATAATTTTCATTTGATTGATATTGCACAAGCTATTATTGTGCTTTGTAAATTGTACCACTACAGATTGCTCTTCTCTAGGTCTGAACAAAGTTGTATTTACGAATGATAAATGAGAGTGATGCAAGAATTCTCAATTTGTGTGATACTTAGAATGATTCGGCAATCATAGTTGAATGCTTTCAAATGTTCAGTTGCGTTTACAATATTTATGGTGCATTTTTTTCGAATAATTCATTGATTTTGTTGAAGTGCAAATCAAATTGAGCAGGATATCTGTATCAACACAGCACATCCAATTAAAAAGTATACCAAACAGCATATGTCATCCATCATCTTCTGAGTCCCGTGAGCCTACATAAAATCATCTTCAAATTCTTCAGCAGCAGTAGAATCAACAGTCGCATTCATCTCCGTATTACTTGTCATATTCGTCATGATTCTGTCATAAGATCTTTCCTCTTTCAATCTAGCTCTTTCCACCTCCTCCAATCGCTTTGCTTTTTCATCCGCTCGTCTTTTTGCTTTCAATTCTGCCTGGATCTCATCAAGACGATCCCTTTGCTCTTTAGCTAAATCCGGATGCCGCTCTTGTTTGGTTTTGTTTAGTTGGTTAACGATTGGATTGTTCTTCTCTACTTTTACGCGCCGGACATTTTCAGGACGGTGAAAGCCTACTTGACCATCTACCATCGATGATGTCTAGATGTTTATCAGTACCATAACATAAAATGAGTTGATTGATGGTTTTCTGCTGCAGATCAACAGTTGGGATTTGAGACTAACCTTCTTGAGATTTTTCCATCGTGTGTAAACAACGTAAACAGAGCTTTTTTTGCAACCCTGGATGCTGTTTGCTTTAACCAACTATGTAGATAATTTTGATTGATGTTATTAGATGACAGAATGCTAATCTAAACCGAAACAACATAGTGATGATTATCAATAAACTTACAGAAGAGCAATCCAGTAGACAATCTTCTGGGATGTCATCCTACACGCAGTAAAACGAAGATAAGATGTTGTTTATCATGATTGTCAGATGCGAAAAATTTTGGATACAATTCAACTGACCAATGTCATCCCCGGCTTTAGGCGTAGGTACACTATCACGAAGAATAAACACAAGTTTCAGTTGCAAGGTGAGTGAAGCGTGAAGCATCAATTTGATACGTCAGCAGACGACTCTGAACCCAACTTCTCACCATGTGCTGAACTGAGGTCATCGACATGAAACCAACAATCTTCGGGTAGCCCGTATTTTATTAGATCCTCGTTCTCATACTTGTCTTTCCCCATATAAATGGTCTATTCCCCACGAAAAAAACTTAGAGTTGAAAATTAATCCAACGCAGACATTACACAAGTCACTCACAAAATTTCCGCAGCGGGTGGTGAAATAGTAGACCATGATCTCGAGAGAGGGATTGGATAGATAGAGAGGACAGAGGACTCCACAGTGCGACTTTTTGCTCTGCTTTCAGCTAGCGGAGGCTTCGAGGCTTTTATTATTTTTTCCGTGGGGTGGCCATTAAGAGAATTCATTCCAAAACAATGATTCTCGGTTCTACCTAAAAAGATCACAAACCAATTTTATGATGTATCAAGATGTATTTAAATTGAATTGAAATTGTGTACCATGTGACCATCCAGACCATGACCTACCATGACAATAATAGTGTCCAGGGAGGGGCTATGTAGGACCGTATGATTTGATCTATGACGGGAAGTGGATGCTTCAACAGTAATATTGAAAGCTCAATGAAGGGCCAGATCCTTAATTGTAGGATTGTATGGCTAGCTCTACGTCGAGAAGTAGATGCTTCAGTGGTGTACATTGTTGAAGACTGCACACACTAAGTAATACTTAGCAAGTTAGTTTGACAAGAAAACCAATTGAAGCTTATTTAATTTAATGTTTGACAGCCATATAGGAGTTGTGGGTCGCAAATATAGCCAAAAGGGCCATGATCAAAGTATAGATACAACCAAGAGTGTTGAGCCAATCCTGTGTCTGACAATAAGATTTCCCATTTGATGGTGGAAAGGATAACTTTTGTTCTGTTTGCTTCGGGGGCTTTTACAAGAAGAAACCCCAATTTTTAGATGTACATATAAATATAATTGTCAGTCATAATAATGTTTGTTTGATTGATTATCGTAATAAAATTAATTTTCTCTATCTGATATTACTACTATGGTGCTTATTGCTACTTACTTAGTTATTCATAATACAATGATACAAACACATTAGGGGAAGATGCGATCAGGTCCAAGAGGTATTCGAAAAACTAGTGAATGAATTCAATAAGCAATGATAGAATATACATGTGATTGAGATGAGATTTTTTAAAGCTGGTTGTGATGCACAAAATAAAAAAGGCCTCAAATGGCCACACACAAAAAAAATCGACAAATGACAGCAAAGGAAACAACAAAATGAAATGAATAATCAGTGGTCTTAATGTGATGGGATTTGATGGTGTCAAGAAGATGAATTTCATGCTGATTGCACACTTGTTTGACTCCAAAATCTTCTACGAAGAGAGCATGTTTGGTTTCCATGCAAGACACCATAAACAGGTTGTAGCGGGCGTCTGGTGAGCAAGACTCAAAGTATAGTCATTGTTCACCTGAGCAAAGAGATTGTACTTATTCATGAAGCTCTTGTGGGATATCAGAGAGTTTGATCTTGATGTATGACAACAGAGTACACTGCGGATGACAAGCTTGACTAGTTCAAGGGGGATTGTTCTTGTACCAACATCACTGGTATAGATAAAGTTGATGCTGGTGATGCAAGGATTCTTGCATATGACATTGCTGTAGCACTAGCACACTTCCTTGAGACAATCTCTCGGAATGCCTTCAGATTGATAGCATGAAAGGTTTTCACCTTTGACTTTTCTGCCAGGGCCCTGGTCATTGAGGTATTGGCAAAGTTAGTACAGTTTCTTGGCCTTGGAGTGACTCCATATGTTTTGGTACACTTGTGTGGCCGGCCAGTGGTGTGGTTGAGCACAGAGGCGCCAATGAGTGTGTCAACTGCTTTGGGGAAGTGAGCCGCCTGTGTTGCGATGGCGAGAAAAACTGTGCTCATCTGGGAGTGAGTACAGAGCCCAAAAAACTTCACCAAGACCGGGGGCGGTGGGGATACGATGATAGCAAGCTCAGTGAACAATGGGTTGTGAGGTAGGAAGAGGGAGTGGTGAAGGTTTTGGTTTGGGTGCAGAAGCCTAGGGTGGCGGTGGGATGTGAAAAAGGGGCTGGGTACAGTTTTTGGTGGTATGATGACAGGCACCCTTGGAACTGGGGGTTGGGTGTGGGGAGTGGTACGGGCTGTGACGGCTAATATAGAAGACCAAGATGATCACTACTTAGGAGCCACTGTTTGACCGTTGTAAAAATCATACATGTTGCCCTAAGAGAATGTGAAATGAGATGGAGATTGAATCATTCTCACTGCGAAAAAGAGAACAACATGATTCAAGTGTGAAATCACTGTATCTTGACATGAAGCTTCCCAACCAAGACTTCGCCTCAATTCAAATTGACGAAGACATTTGTCAACAACTCTGATAGATACAACCATGAGGTATTCCCTTATCCCCGCCGAATAGTCTTGTGACACAAGTGCATTAGTTAGACTCTTACTGTTGGGTGATGTGTTAGGAATCAGATTCAAATGGAAAGTTCTTGTCTAATGAGCAAAAAATCAGTTTGGGATACCATACATCGGTGCCAGTTGAATGTCTGCTATGTAAACCCACTCTTCTAAAAATAAATGAACCACTTATCACTTAGGAAACATGAGAAACATATGATGATTGGTTTTAGAGCTTTAAAACACACATTATGAATTTCCCAACCATGGCACCAAAGTTATCCAACCATTTTATGCAGCGGCAGTAGCAGTACCATTATCATCATCATTTGCCACCATTGCTTCCTCAAACTGCTGCGCTAGTGAATTCACAGATTTATACCAAAAGAAGAGCAGCACACCAAGAATTCCCGCAAGCCAAGGCGTGGCTGCCGCCAAACTTCCAACACCGAAAATGAGAAATTGCTGAATCAATGCCCCACCACTCTTTCCCAATGGATTTCCAACTACATCCACAGCAGCCTTACCCTTTGTCTTGGAATCTTGATCCAGTGGGATGTATGCCATTTCCTTGCATGGATCAAACAAACTATACTTTGAACTTTTAGAAAGAATGTTTTGGGCCGCCCCAACAAGAACTGCAAGCATTAAAGGAGTAGTTCCAACAGCAGCAGCAATTGGTTCAAAAAATGGAGCAAATATTGTTAATGCATAGAAAGCCAGTCCAGTAACTCCAATCATGGAGGGAGTGACCATGGCAGCCTGGGATATTTTGTGAAGGCAAAAGAAGTTAGATAGTGTGTAAGGTGATATTTTGTCTGGAGTTAATAATGTATGCTTACCTTTCGCCAGCCATATTTCTGAAATATTTTCCTCCCTAGAAGCATCATTATGAGAGTGACACTTCCAGTGGCTGAGGAGAAGTTGCCCATGAAGGATGAGTAAGCATTTGGGTCGGGGTAAGCAGCCTGAGATCAAAGTAAGTAAGAAGTAGTGTGTGGATGACCGTACCAAGTAAACTGAAATCACAAGACAATTTGTTTTCATACGATATATTTCTCATCGTACCTTAAGCTTGGACTTCCATGAAACTTCAACGAGATTTATGCACATTCCATAACTAATAACCAGCATGGCCAAATCCCTAATATAAGTAGAACTCATCAAGAATTTAGCCGACTCCCTCAAACCCATCTTGAGCTTTTTCTTCTTCTTCTTGGCTGCAGCTTTCTCCTGATCCACACATTCAGGATCTGTCATTACTTTCCTTTGCATGTATGAAAAAATGGAGACGAGACAAGCACCAGATGCAGCAACGGCTCCCATGAGGTATTTTAATGAAACGCCCCAAGGATCTACACCTGGTGGTAGATTGGCTCGCATTTTGGAGACAAAGCGCACATATTGTCCAGAGAAGATGAGTGCTACATTCGCTCCTAGGCCAAAAAGCGGGTCTGTGTTTTGTGTTCGTTTGTTCTGTAAGTAACAATGCAAAGTCATGTGTTTTCATGTTGAATACATCTCACTCACAATACTTCTTAGCCTCCTCAACAGTAGTCACTTCATTTGCAAAACTCCAAAACAACAAACTAGCCACCACACTCCCCCACATCTCAGCCATGACATAAAAAACAGCAAAGCTCCAATTCCTTACAATAGCAAGAGGAGCCGCAAACCCCATTGGTAAATGAGATGCAATCCTATCCACAAACGCATGGGGATGGAGCAACCCCACATTGGGGAAAATGACAAAGGCAAATGCCAAAAAGAAAATGATGAATGGAACAGTACAGGCGTAAAATACCTCCCGTTGCTCCATTTTGTCACACAGTTTGGAATAAAGAGCTGTGAACCCGATAGCAGTGGGAAGATTGACGTAGGTTTTGATGAACGGGATTACTTCGGCTCCGGACTTTTTGGCAGTGACCATTAGTACGTCTTTGGTGTCGCGGAGGATGGTGTAGTTGAAGAGGATAAAGAAGAACATGGATGCTAGGGGGATGAGCTTTTTGCGTTCGCTGCGGGGTGGGATGCTTGATTTTAACTGAGGTGGATGGAAGAGAGGTTTAACAAAATAAGAGAATACAATGAGATTTAATGACATGTTCATTAAAAGACACAAGGTTTCAGCATGAGGTATCCAGATTAAGTTTGCAACTGGCTTGCGTACCTACGTAAATCAGAACCATTCAATGTACGTATAAATATGAATTGGTGATCGCGCACAAAAAGAATAGAGACATTTGAGCCATGATGAAATGATACAACACAATTAAATACCAAATGGGCTACTAAACAATTCAATGGGCACAAACTTTCGCACCTAAATAGAAACAATGCAATTCATTTATGTACAAATAAATAGATGTGATAAAACAAAGATCAATCAAACAATTAGCAAGCAGTCGAAGGAAACCATCTCATCTAGAATCTGGCTTACCTTGTCCATAAACCCCTTCTTGGGTGTGGCAGCAGCCGATCCATCCGACATCATCAACCGACTGCTGCTGCTGCTACGCTGACATTGAAACGAGTTTTTAATCTTGACAGACAGATGACATGACGATGACACGGACGTCACCGCTCTGCTTTGAAGAGTTGAAAAGCCACTTGCTGGTTGGAGGAGGAGGCACCAGCTGCATAGCAACGAAAAGCTCCTCATTTTGGAAACAATTGCTGAGAAATTTGTTGGTTAACAACGTTGTCTTTGTGTTTGTGATGCGTTGAAATTGAGTGTTCGGTTGTGTTTGACGATGACTTTTATTAACTATGTAGTGAATGGGAAATGATGTTTTGAATGGCAGTAACGCAATCAAGAATGAGCAGGAGGAAGAGTGTCATCGACGCTAAAGAATGCTTTTCAATTGCAGTAATCCTCGCCACAAAGAACATTGTTGTCTTGATGGGGACGATGATGGCGCGATGGTTGGATGGTTGATGCGATGATTGATGATCGATCGATGACGGATGCGTATCAAAGACAGAATCTTTTTCCACTTTTCGACCTTTTTACAGGGTACAATTCGTAAGAAAGTCCCGTCAACGGACCAAGCCATTCAGGACATGGCCAGACCGTATCTAACGTACGCTTGACTTCGAATGACCTTCCCCTAATTACTACATAATTGGGGGGACTTATAAAATGTGATCCAACACCCAGAAGGGTCCAAACAGAGACTCAAAAGCAAACAGAGGGAGTCTTGACTCTCATAATGTCACAACTGTTTCAGTGTCATTCGTTTTCTCTCCCTCTCTTCTTCTCTCTTCATCCAAAAATTGGCACCATTTCTCACAACCAAAAATGAGAAAAAGTGCCGACACTGACGCACTACCAGTGGCTTCATTTTTATTGTGGTTACAGCGATTGCAGCAGCTTTTTATTGTTTCAGCACATTTGTTAATATTGTCATTGCTGCTCATTGTGCTTCTTAGTTTTTAATTTTGATTGTGGTCATCGTTAATATCACAGCTGCTGTGAATATTGCAGTAGCAACAAAAGTTGAAGTGATTGCATTTGCATTGCCACTGGGATGTTTGCAACAACATCAGCAGAATGATTGCAGCCATAGTATTTGTTTATATTTTTGCGGCTATGGTGATTGCAGCAGCAGCCGATACACATGATCGTGTGCTATCATTATAAACAGTGTTCCAAATACAAACCAGTTATTCCATTTTACCATTAGATGTTGCTTGTCATTAACAACCAACACAGTGATCATTAGATAGTTTTTGTCATGATTAGAATATAGGTAGGTGAGAAGTTTGTCACCAGCCCTGTAGGACTGATTCAAAATAAGCCAAAATGTTTTGGGTGACATAAATACAACATATACTATGAAATTTACCTTAGTTATGTACTGAAGCACTCTACTTCAGAGTCTTTTGCTTCTGCCTAAGATAGGACTGTACTAACAAGGTGTTGGTAGTACGGGCCTAACTTAGGCCGAAGACAATGTCAGCTGACATGTCAATAGTATTTCCTACTAAGTTAAATGGGCCTCCAAGGAACAAATATACAAGTTCTGGCCAGTGATGTGTTGAGATCACCAGCCAATATATATTTGATGAAATCCTTATCTCTTTGACGTTTATGTTTTGTTGTTGGCAATTGTTTTCATTCAACATTTCTGAGAAGTACTTGGTGTGATTTCTAACTAAGTTTCATGGGTTATGACTGCATTCTGGACAGACCTGCTTGCGCACATAGATTTAAAATTCATGTTTTATAATCTAAATCATGTAATCTACATTGACTGATGTAGTATTGAATTATGACCAAACACCATTCGATTTTGGACCTAAGAAGGCAGCCATCAACTTAATAAGTCCAGTTGACCAGAATAGGAAACCCTTGCTAATGCCATGCAAATTATTTCAAATCGAAAATCTTTCGTCTTCGGATAAACTCGGTTTTTTTAAGTTGACCAGGCAGGTTACTATTTATGGTCTATGATTCGTTTGTGCTGCCACCAAATGTTACAAGTAACCTTGGCCAAAAATTTAAGCTCATCCGTTTCAATATCTTTCTTGGCATTATGCCTTTCCTCCAATACCGGATTAAAAGCAGGCCACCAATCCTCATGATATGGATCACCATTCACAGTAAGAATCTCCATCACCCTAAATCCTGCATCATACAGCATGTCAACCATACCACCCACAATGGTTACGTTATTTATACTATTCTCCATGACAATGTTGTCAATATTCCCACCATATAACAGAGTTTTACCTCCTTCAAAGACGAAATTCTCAAACCCCTCAACATCAACTTTAACCAATGATATTTTCCTCTTCAACCATCCCTGCTGCATCGCAACAGTATCCAACGTGGTAACCTCAACAGCCAAACTCTTTCGAAACTTTTTCGCCAACCTCTCCTCGTAGAATGACGATCCTCCGGGATTATTCCCCAGGGTAATATTGAAAGTTCCTGGTGTTGTTCCCAACCCGTAGTTCCACAGTGTTATACCCCCATCGTCCTCCCATTTATTATGCTCCAGTGATTCGCATACGCGCAAAAACATGGTGGGATTAGGTTCAAACGCGGCAATATCATGTCCCAATGCATGAGCGTACAACGAGAACCAACCAATGTTCATTCCCACATCTAGCATTAGAGGCTTCACTTCATCTGTAGTATCGTAAGTGGATAATATTCTATGAAATAAATTAGTAAGACCCGTTTCGTAATATTCCCCATTTTTCATAATGTGCACCCATCGCATCTTGTCGAACCATTGAGAGTGGAGGGAGATGTAGAATGGGGGGTTGGTGATGGTTAGACGTCGTGTTTCTTCTTTGGTTAGGTCTTTGTTGGGGTTTTGTATTGTTGGGTCGTTTAGGTATTTTTGACATGAGACTGGTTGGATTATCTGTTTGCCGTTTGTTGTGCCGGCTGCTGTTTTCAAGTTAGATTTTGACGGTGGTGAAAGGAGATTACTCAGTGAGTTGTCGAGTGTTTCGAGATGAATTGTTAAAAAGAATGGTACGAGTGACACAGCTAGGATGAGGATGACTATTGTTAGGCGGATTGTACGGTTGCGTCCGCCGGTGGCGGTTGAATTGGTCGCCATCGTCTATGAATGAAGGTGTGTGCTTTTTGGAAGTTGGAGGGCGCGGCGGGCGTCCAGTACGTTCGACTTCGAATATGCGCAGGACCATTGTTTCATCATAACAAATTAGACATTCGAAGTCAAATACTTTCCCTCTCGCCCGGATGGAGGCCCTTGGACCTGTTCGTGCGGGCGCGGCGGGCGTTCATGATTCCATTGCCACAAAAAGTGAAGACGACCATGAACGAAGCAATCCAAGCCCTCCACCCCCCTCGCCCTACAGCCTCCCGAAGACGAATCCGTCGCTCCCCATCCAACGATAATTCAATAGAATCATCCATCTCCTCATCTCACTCGACATCTTCTCACCATCACAGAGCGCCCTCCACACTCTCCAAGAAAAATTCACGCTTCACCTCACTGCTACTAGAACACGGCGAAAAACACCTCAACGATTGGGCGGTACAAGCCTCTTCCTCCGCAGACGGTTTGAAATTCAATCGCACCGAGGGTAGACTTCGACTGTGCTCCCGCTCCATCGTGTTTGAACCGCGTCACTCTTCCAAGGGGATTGTTCGGGTGCCCTTTCGTTATATGAAGGTGTGTCCTTCTTTAATGGGTGGACACATGAACAGCAGCGACGAAGAGGGGGCGCTATTGGTTGTTACTACCGATAGACATTTTGTCATGAAGGCCAATAATGCCATTGGACCGTATAAGCAGATTCAATCACCCGCCGAATTTAGTTTTCAATTCATACATTCTTCTCCCGTATCAATGTCATCTTTGTCGAAAATGTTGTATGATGCCGAGAAACACGGGGGTGCAGCAGGAACAATATTGAATGAGAATGACAACAGCAAAGTATTAAAGCAGATTCTTAACCCAACAATCGAAATGAAATCTTTGAATGATTCAATCCATTTTCTGCATGTTCAAGAACATCCCCTCACGGCACAAATGAAAGGCACCATGAAACAACCTTTATTGGAACAAATGGGAGTTGTATTGCTCACTAAGTACGGTCTATACTTCAATCCATGGAACGGGGTGGCCACACCATCAACAGGACGACAACCGCACAACTTTTGGGCTATTAAGGATATGAAAGGTATAGCTTGTCGATATGACGGATTGAAGGATGTGGCGTTGGAAATCTACCTCTCTAAACGAGAGGGAAGCGATGACAAATCAATGTATCAATCTATACTGCTTTCGTTTGAATCCATGGACGTTAGAGAAAGCGTCCTTCGTATCATTCTGTCGCAGAGACAAAAAGAGGAGGGACCAACGCTACCATGTTTTACTGATAGATCCTTCGTCGAGACGGCACTGCAAAATTGGCAGACGGGACAGTTGGACAATTTTTCCTATCTGCTGGTATTGAATTCAGCCGCGGGGAGGAGTTTTCATGATTTATCCCGCTATCCCGTTTTTCCATGGGTGCTATCCAACTACGGTGAAGAGACAGAAGATAGGTATTTGGATCTAGAGAATCCCAACAACTATCGAGATTTATCCAAACCAATCGGTGCATTGAATGAAGAACGATTTATCGAGTTTCAGAAACGGTATAATGGGATGGTGCAGCAGCAGAGAGCTATGCAGGAGCAGGGTCAGAAGATGAGTATGCAGGACTCGCCTTTTTTGTATGGGACTCATTATTCGAGTCCTGGGTATGTGTTGTTTTATTTGTTGAGAGTTATGCCCGAGCATATGTTGTGTTTGCAGAATGGTAAGAGATGTTTCATGCGCATTGTACCTCATAATTATTGTTCATATATGTCCTTATTGATCACTTCGTCTATCTCCCTAATGTTTTCATTTGTATAAGGGAAATTTGATGTCCCGGACCGGCTGTTTCATTCCATGCATTCAACCTTTCAATCAATCCTCTCAAATCCTGCTGATGTAAAAGAACTCATACCAGAGTTTTACGATCCTGATTGCTTTGACTTTCTCATCAATGCAATGGGATTGCAACTTGGAAACCTGCAATCAGGTGAACGTGTCAATGATGTATTACTCCCCCCATGGGCCAAGTCGACAAAGCACTTCCTACGGCTCAACCGTGCAGCCCTCGAGTCTGACTACTGCACCCAACAATTACCGAAATGGATTGACTTGATTTTCGGTGTGAATTCTCGTGGAGCGGGAGCAAGAAATGTTCGAAATTTATTCCATCCAGTGTCGTACCTGAGTCCGTCAGATGTTGATGCAATGGAGAGCGAGGAGGAGCGAAGGAGGGTTGAGCTTCAGGCGAATGAATTTGGCATTTGTCCAGATCAGTTATTCTGTAAAGAGCATCCGAGGAAGGATGCTAGTTGGGAAAGTACTGTTGGTGTAGTTATGTCAGAGGGAAGCACATAACATGGCAGAGATTGTATTCTTGAGGTGGGAAGCACCATCACCTGCTTTTAGAAACTAGTGGAGTCTTCGTTACAAAATGGCAACTGCCAAGTCTATGGTTTGGCCACTTTGCAATTCCGCCACAACAATCCAGGCAATGGGAATACAATAGTCTGATTGTTCTTCTTGCATACATCATATTTTACATGTGCACTAGAGTCATTTCTTTAACTTTTCCATGCTAAGACCAGCAATGGCATAGCTCCTAAAATATTTAATAGTTGTGCATTGGTAAATGAACAGGATGAAGGTCCTCTACTTGGCAGTAGGTTGAAATTTTCCGATCTGAACTCAGATGCCAGCCAACAGCCGATTGAACCTCATTTTGTGTAACAACTTTTCCTACACTGTTTTTGCTGTATCTGGGCCCTAGAGCTCCGTTTGACTCCGTTCCAAGTACAGTATAGGGCAGAGGAGTCTCTGGGCTTTGCAAGACGCCCTCCCAGTTGCCTACAACCCATGTCATCATGAGTATTTAATGCATTTTGTGGAGGTGGGATTTTGCTAGTCGAAGTAAGGTTTTCAAAGCTCCTACAGCTGAACACCTTCCAACTCATATTATAAGACATTCAGCATGTTATTAGAGAGCTATTGATGCCTATTTTTGTAAAGTATTAATATTTTGATTCAATCAATTATTTTTAAAAAATGAACCTTTTTTACTGGTGTAAAAGAAACGACTCTATAGTATTTGTCCTTTTCGAGAACTAATTTGAGGTAGCCGATGGCTGCGGCACATTTATTTTAGACTCTCAGTGTATGAAGACTCTACATTGCTGGTTGAAGTGTCTGGGTAGCATTTTGTAACAAATACCTAATTTATTATGTTGTTCTGAAATTTGATAGCATTAATGTGCCACTCAATTGGGTGCATGGGTACTCCTTTCTGCCTGTTAGTTTTTCCACCCCATCTGATATTTCTTTCCTTACTACCCTATTTCCCATCATCTTATTCCCTCAAAACATTATACATTTTCTGCTTGCTTCTGTTAACTAAAATGGCATATCTACCTATCATCTCTCTTGCGTGGAAACTGACACCCAAATCCTTTTGTAGCTGACATGGTTAATTTTGTTTGTTAGTGGTACCCCCTATAAGCCTGTATCTAATCTCTCCATCCTCTCCAGACTGATATTTTCTTGGAGTTTACCCCCCTTCATATATCAGAACATCTTTTGGTGTGAAAACAGTGTGGTAGTTTTTATCAGATAATTTGCTGATAATTTTAAAACAATTGTGTTATAATGTTAGTACTAGGTCCGCATGTGCTGCTACACTCCTGAGTCCATTTTAATTTGATAAGGGTTGCTGCTCTTGTTTTCCACCTGTTGCTACTGTGAACACTTTATTAGATGGTGTGCTTGTCAATTACAAACTTGTTGTCACATGATCTTATTTCCAAGGACATAGTTTAAGAATCAATATTTGTATTGTCTTCTTTGTGCCGCATCTTTCTCCTTATTCATCTTTGTCCAATTTAATGTTTTATTCTTTATAGTTTCTGTTGTTTGGCTATGTTGATTTTTGAGAGTGGTGCAGGGTAGTCCCGTCTTTCTACTCTTCTACCTGAGTTGCAGTTATCTCTCTTAGCAAAATATACTTCCACTTGAAATTGTACTTTCTTTTTGGGTTTATTTATATTCAATATTCGTCCTAGAAAATTATTAACTACGTTGAGTAACACAGCAATAGACAACAGCCTTTCTTTTCCACATAAGCAGAGCAACAGCCATAGCCATAAGGGTAACACCTCTTCCAAACAGGGAAATTGAACAAAACAGAGTGTTCAATTGCCTGTTACTCTACGACGACGCCGTCTGAAACGAATACTCCCTTCAGTGTCGACAGGAACATCCAGTTGTGGAACTACTGCGTCATCCCCACCAGTTAACAGACCCTGCGGATGACCCACCGCGGAGCGAGCCGCCTCCATCTCAGAAATCCACACCTGAAGAGTGGCCGCTTGTCCATCTCCAAGCTGTTCAAAATCAGCCTCTAACAAGTTACGATCCTCCGGAAGTAACTGGGAGGGGTCCGTCCAGAGCAAGTCCTCGCATCTACGCACCAAATAATCTTGTTGGGAGCGAGTAAGACCATCAGGACTTCTGAAATGAACAGTGCCATTACGGAATGTCCACT
>JALLAY010000389.1:0-16226 GCA_036939635.1 Cyclotella baltica | reverse complement strand
CGGTACCGTGTCGTCGACTAGACTCCGATGATGGTCATGTTCCAGCAACAGACCACCTTTTCTCCAAAAGTAGTATTCCTTATAGTAAAAGTGCCATACCATACTATGATAAAATACTTCCTTTGACTTGCTTAGTTGTTTCTTCTCTTCTGTGAAACATGAGTTGACTACGTAGTGTTAGAAAGTTGAGTTGACTAGTGTTAGATAGTTGATAAGCAGAAACATAATCTACTTAAAACACTTCACCTCATCACACTACCACCCATTCATTAATTACATGACGAGAATACCAAATACCCCTCCAATTGATGGCATTAAATATTTAAACGTATCTTAACATTAAAATAGAAGATTAGAATATGTATCATACAACCAAGTTGACTTCTGGCCCTACAAAATGCTCCAATAGTCTCTCTCTAGAGAATCTTGCCAAAAATAAACCCCCACCTAACATACTTTCCCCATTTCCCTAACACCTTAATTTCCAGTTTCTCCAGAGTCAGCCTGATCATTCCCCTGGTTACTACCTGACCTATCATACCCAGCCTGGGGTGGTTCCATGGCCCCTGCTAGGGCAAGCATACGAGCCCTGTTGCGTGAAGCTGCCGCCAATTCTTCAAGGTGATTGGCTTCACGAATGGCTTCAGCAACAGAAAGACGGTTCGTGTTACCTGAGAATGCTTGGGTTGCACGAAGACTCGGACTTCTTTGGGAGAACTGTGCTTGCGCTGAGAGGTCTTCAGCGGCACATGCCCTACGCAATAACTCAATTTCTTTCTGCTCTCGTTGGAGCTGCAACAACCTATGCGACAAAAGATCGTCCATGTTGGAGCGTGCACTGTAAGCGAACGGATTCCTGACAAAGGTGCCCTGCTCTCCTCTGAGCTGTGCAAGACGCTGTGCGAGAATATCATCCATCTTTGGTTGAGAAGTAACAGCGTGATACATCCCGGAGTTGAAATCAGATGCATTTCTAACACTTGAGCTAAGGCGCATTAATGCAGCGTAGTGAGCAGAGTTAGATGAGTAGCTTTTGGCAAGGCTTGCCAGAGCTCCTGTAGCCCCACCTTGTTTACGGTCAGCAGTGTTCTCAAGGTCGGCCATTGCAGCAAAGCGAGACTGAGCGGCAGCAGCAGCCTCTGCTTGAATGCGGTCCTCAGGCGAAGTTCTGTAATTAGCTAGTCCCGATAGACGGCCGTGGGACTCAGCAGCAGCAACCGCAGCCCTGCGATAATTCAATATTGCCAACTCATCCTCTTCAAGAAGGCCTTCAGTCTTAGGGGCTGGCTTCAAGGAACCCTCTTTGTCATGAGCTTGTTTGACAGTAGGGGCTTGAGTTGGCTTGTTCTCTACAGCCTCGACAATTTCCATGGGGGCCGGATTGACAGCAGCAGCTGGCTGCACTTCATCTGCAGGGCGTGGAGAGGCATTTGAAGCCGAAGCCGTGGCTTCCGCCACGAAAGCTTTGGGAACAGATTTGGGCTTCTCTTGTACAGCATCCTTGGACTGAAGCGTCCCTCCCAAACCAAAAATCTGTGAAGGGTGATCCACATTCTCATCCGATGATGCACGGCTCAACACAATCTGCTTCTTGCTACGTTCGAACTTTGGCGGCATCTTGCCTGCCTCTGCGGTCGGCGCACCTCCAACGTCAGTGTACGTGTAAAAGTTGGGCTCCGCCATTGGATTAGGGATCGGCTTGAATCCATGCCCCTTAACTTTCATCCTTTTGAGCCTGAGCGACATGTAGGGCCTGCCTCGCAAGAACAGCTCGTGATAATAGGCTTTGCCTTCGACTCCGCGCGTTAGGCGTTTGAATCCCCACTAAAGAGATGCACAAGAATCGAGATTAGAGGGCAGAACAAGAGAGAAATTCGGGGGAAGAATAATTTGAAAGAGACTCACCAGGTTGAGCTGACGAATGAATGACAAGAACTAGAGGGAAAATGTGCCAAAAAGATCAGACGTTAGATAAGCAAGTAACGGTTTAATGAGAGCATTATGTCTAAATCTCCGAACACACCTTCGTTTGGTTGAAGAATTTCGGGAGAACTTCCTGTACAAGAGNGAACTTCCTGTACAAGAGCATCAATATTATGCACAAGGAAGCAACGGCCATGGGGAAGCCACGAAATAATTGCGGCTAGATCGGGGTTCGAGACAACCTCATGAAGCTGTGATACGATGACCATTCATGAAACAAAAAATTAATCAATTAAATAATTAATGAACACATGATATGATCAAAATCACACTAAAAACACACCTTGCTAGGAAAAGAGAACGCCATCGCCCCAGACTTGGACGGCATCTCCCTCAACTTCCTCATAAGCTCTCTCTTGTGGGGACTGAACTCGGGAGAATTCAAAATGGTGTCATCTTGATCGAGCAATCGCAACTCGGCATCGGATACGGGTGCATAATCCGTGTAGCTGTGGTCAATGGGGCGGTTGATGCAGGGGCGGCGAGTGGGCAGGGGAGTATCGGTGCTTGTGATCTTGCCGTCGGCGGTGCAGTTGACGGGGAGGGCGTTATTGCCTTCGGTTTTCATCGAAGTAGCCGCGATGGGGGCTGTTGTAGCGGGCACCTGCATGGTGGCATCGTGCATGAGGAACGAGTGGGGTAACATTTGGGGAGTTCCTTGCATCGTTGGCATGAACTGCGCAGCGAGGAAGGCGCTGCTGGGAGCTGTGGAGTTGGGGTTCGATGCCAAAGTGGGGGGTAAGTTAACGAGAGAGGCTTTTGCAAGCGAGGGTGGGAGGTGCTGGGGGGTTGATGATGGCGATGGTCCCGTTGAGATGAATTTCAAAAGCCCCGAGGCAGCTTCGAACGATGAGGGCGACGGCTGGCGTGGTTTGCCGGTACTTTCATGGAGATTGTTTGACATGATGATGGATTGGCAAAATGAAAGGAGTTATGATTTATGATTGTGGAGGCTGTTGTCGTCGCCCTGGTTTTATTTTTATGTTGTGGAGAAGGAGAAGCAAAGAGAAGTTGTACATAGAGTACATAGGTAGTGAATCGCATTGAAAACTGATTTGCTGATCATCAACCGCAGGCAACAAGAACAAGACTGTGTCATACCCGCTATGATTTTTGTGTTTGGAGTTTAATTTCGGGTTCGTGAGAAGGGCGAAGGCGAAGGCATCTCTTGTGTTGGTACTTCGCCTTCTCCATCGGTCAAGACAGCTGGCGGGTGACATATGGTAAGGCCAAATGGAAAGAGTTGAATATATTGATTCCTAAGTAGAATCCAAAAAAATTGTTATTTTTGTTATTCGAAGTAACACACGATAAAAAATGAAGACGAATAGAAATTTTTTCCCGAAATCACGATCACAACGAGCGATGACTAGATTGAGATTGTTCTTCGATGCTCTCAAGCAGTTTTCAATTTTTTATAACCGTGTATAACCCCCCAAATAACCCAAACAATTTTCAAGCAGAAGCAAAATGACTTCGTTAATGGTGCCAGTCTCATCTCAAACAGATAACCCAAAAAATGTTGTTTCTGCCGAAGGATCGGCAAGAATTGAACACATCACATATGGCTTCGCTAATAGTGCGAATTCTCAAGAAAATATCAGTACTAGTTCCTACACGGATAACTTTAAGAAGGCCTAAGGAGAACTTGTAAAGTTGGGTATTGTGTTTAGCCTAAATCAGAAAGAGAATGCGAATGCAACATCAACGACTATTCTTCGGAGTAAATACTGTAAAAACTCTACTTCTCAAAGATCCGTATTGAGTTGCTGTTTTTCGAAGCTCTCAAGCGGTTTTATGATGTTCTGAAGATTTTATGTATGAATCAACTTCCCCCGTGAATTTCAATGATGTTTCGGCCTATCTACTGGTCTTAGAGCCGTGGCTTCGCGGATAGTGCGAAGTTTCAAGGAGATGTTTCTTCTTCGTCATAGAACTCCGTAAGATAGTGCAGTCGTGGACCAAAAGAGATGAGGTTGAGCTCGAAAGAGAGTGAGGAGAAGTGTCACATCTCTGCGGATATGGCTTCCTGTGGTCATTTTACGATGAGGTTGAGCTCGAAGAAGAGAGCAAGAAGAAGGTGTCACATCTCTGGACCTTGCTTCCTGTGGTCATTTTACAATAAGGAAAAGTTCTAAGATGGAACTGTAAAAGAAAGAATTGTTAACAAAGCTTATCAAACTGCCAACCCATCAACCTTTCAATGCATCCGATGAAAGAGAATGCCACACAAAGCACTTCTCACCTTTAAGTAGGATGAGTTTGGGACCTTTTCTGACCTGCTGAACTCTCCTGAATCACTCAGTAAGTTTGTCAAAGTGAATCTGCCTGCCAGATCTCCTAAAAATGCACTTGACCCGGCCCTTCATTGATTGACGTTGGATGTTTGAGCCTGCTGGTGGTAGAGTGTAGCACTTGACATCAGATGGTAAAAATAATGTCGGCAAATGACGGAAAAGCAGGATTGGAGCACGTACTAATAGTGATTTAAAGGTGTCTCAATTCTGTTTTGTTGTTTCATCATCATGGTGCTCAACCAACTTCGTTTTCGCCTTAACTTATCCACTATTCAAAGGGTTCAAGCTTTCTGGGCATGAATATTTATGACATGTACTCCCTGATAAGACATCTTTTGATCATAGCAAATAATGGAAAGTAGCACAAAGAATTATCAAGTCATTCAAACCAAAGTCAACACATCTTGACATAGGCCAAGGATCTACAGTTACCTTTTGGTGCTGAAATCACTTTGAAGTTCAAATATCAAACTTCAATACTATCCAACAATGGAAACCAATGTTGGATACATCATGTTGTTCCTCAGGTAGCAGGTTGGTCACCCAATGGCATGTTGGCATACTGGTTGTTGAGTGGCATGTTAGTGATCCAGTGGCATATTGAAAGTATCATACAATATGCATGGTTGTTGGCTATAGCATTAGTTCCTCAGAGTTAATGCTTATAATTAATTCTTTTACACAAGTACAAAAGCAACTGTATTCTACTTATATTATACTTTTTACATCAAATACAATTGTCCGTCTGGCCGTCTCTAAAACGGCATAAGGCACATCTAGACTTAAGTCTAAAGCTAACTTGCAAGGACATTGACAGCAATATATGCCTACACTTTATCAATACAATATAACACAATTCTCTATTATTTTTAAATGCCACAGGAAGTTCCTATTCTTGGTATCCTAGAGTTTTCTCTCAATTTTGAAAAGTTTGACAAAACAAAGACAATTGATAATGTCGTTGACTGGATTTGAGCGACCATGAAATGAGCCAAAATCAAAGATCCTGAAGTTAATCAGGTCACTGCTGATGGGACATGCAATGACATTGGATCTATCGCTGAGTATGAGGTTCGCAGCCGTACCAACAACTCAATGATGTTGATGTGACTGTATACATTGCTCATCAACATGAGTGTACTGGTGGATTTGCTAGTGGTGTAAATGATCATACCAATCCTGTCAATTCTGATATTGATGCATTTCTGAAGAAAAGTCACGACATCCAAGTGCGCATCAGTCGTGCACCAAACTGTTCGCAGTTATCACATGAAATTCAGAACAAGATGAACTACAAGTCCATGCTTAATCCCAAGCCTGATAATGACACAAGGCATAGTTCCTGTCAGGACGAGGCATGTTGAGCTAACAAGATCATGGGAGATTTATGTGCTATGAAGGAAAATCTGCTACTAGTGGATGCAGACAACTACAATCTGTTCAGTGTTTTACAAAAAGAGTCTCATGGTGCCAAGACCTTGTTTATTCTGATCCTGAAAACATGATTCTCAGACAGTGTGAAGCGGAAGCCATGGATGCAAAGTACTTCTCAAAATTTCCTCAGGAAAGAGGCAATGATTCTTCGCATGTTCTGTTGCATATTCAAAAAGATATCAAATATTTGAGACATGATTATATCACAATGCACTCTAGTAAGTCTCCTGAGTAATTACATCAATACAAAACTTGCTTCTTACTTTTTACATTTGAAATTACAGAAATCTCAATGAGTCATATATCAGACCCGCGTGAGTGCAAACCAAACATTGTCCTGGTAGTCAAAGAAGCCTCTGAAGGTTTGGACAGTGTTAATGAACATAGCCAGCAGTTTGATCAGGTGCTATCAATCTATCCACTGGTTAAAACATACTGCAAACAGTATGCTCTGGATTTAAATAATTGTCTACTCATAGAAGAAAATAACTTACCACCCTCCTATACCTTTACTGCTCTTCTTAACTCAATGTACCGATGCAAATCTGTTATTATGGGCTCAGTAGACTCATGAATGATTGCTAGTACTACTATGCACGGGAGGGTTTGTCAAAGGCTAATTATACAAGATGAGTTAGACCAAAGAATCCTATTGTATATGTCATGGAAGATATGGTGTAGACAATAGCTTCGATGGTTTGGAAGTGGATGAAGAAAATGAAAATCGTAAATTAGCTGCAAAGTAGCTGCGGGGTCTTGAGTCATTCAAATTGCATATCTATTCTACCGTTCCTTTTCTGGTGTTGATTCTAAAGGGTGAACTATCAAAGTTGGAGTTGGGAAGGTGGTGACATGTGGAATAGACGTGTCCTCTGGTGAAAATCTTGTGAACTATCGCGATTCAAAAGGTCGAATGAAGCTTCTTTCTCTGTTATATGATCATCAGACTCTACTTCCAGGTGCATTTGTTGTCTTGCAAAGTGAAGCGTCTCTCAGGGTAGTTGAGGTTGGATGTGAGAGATTTTTCAATATTTCAGGGTATCTGTTACAGCCACTTCGTTCACAATTGCGGGTAAGAAAACATGAGAAAATTGCTGCTTTCTCATATATTGAATTTTGTTCACATCGATCTTGTGTGGGTTGTTGAGAAGATTACATCCGTTGGTCCAAGAAGGTTCCTTGGAAGAAGTAGAACGCTGTAGAATTGCTGAAATGTTTCAATTTTGAGCACATTCTTGAGGCTGAAGATATGGGGATAAAGCAATCATAGATGGTGAATAATGGGGAATGTGTTAGTAAAAGGCGAGGGAGTGATTGAAGTTGAGGACTAGGTAAATATTTGTAGTTGATATTTTTTGTTGCACTATTCATCTCCTTGTTAGTTCCATGTAAAGAAAATAGGAAAACAATAAGTTTGACTTCAAAATTTGAGTAAACAAGTTGCATGTCAAAATTAAAGTTAGATTAGTTAGAGTTAGCATTTTTAAAAAAGTTGCACGAGATAGAGTTAGTAATATATTTCAAATATAAATTAGCCGAGCTAGAGTTAGCTTTTTTTGAAAATTGAAGTCAACTGGAGAAGTTACCAGCGCTTCTTTTGAAACTCTTGAAGGTGGTGAGGTTGCAAGAAGCTTTGCACGGTAGTTCCAATCCAGATGATTCGATCACTCCACGACCACTTGTTAACAAAAATGTTGATCAGAGCAGGCCAATCTGAGTGATCACACTCTAGTCTTTCTCATGCACACTTGTAAAATGGCCAGAACACTAGTGTACTCACATATATAGTATTTCACCAAATCATGCGACCAACTCATTAAGCAAACTTTTGATCTAATTGTTTATTCTCCCAACATAGACCTTTTCATCCTCATCCCTCTTCAATTTCTTCGCAGTGTTGTGTCAGAGGCGTAACCTTGCATACAGTAGTTTTAGAGTACCTACATTCAGCTGTATCTCCTAAATGCCAAATTGTTGACCCCCCATATGAGATTTGGTTCCCTAGAATAAAGCATTAGAATAACATGGTTTGCTAGGGAGTGGAGGTTATTTGTTGTTGGGGAAGGGGTCTGTAATATTGGTTTGTGAAGTCTCTTCACTGAGGTTTACACCTTCAACCTTCAGGGCATTAGCTCTAAATTTCCTCAAGTGTGCTTGAAGAGTCGGCTTAACACCACTGTCAAATAATTTGTAGTAAAGACAGAAACCTTTCAATTGGTTGGATGTAAAATTGATATTGAATTCATTACCTTTAAATCAATGATGTCCTACTCGAGAAAGTTTTAAACTCTCTGCCCGAGAGACTGATTTTGCTCATCAGAGCAAGCTGAAGGCGAGTCTGCACTGAAAACTATGTAAAAGTGTGGCTGGGTTGGAAATGCAATGAATTTATTGTATTGTAGGATACACAGATCGATCATTTGATAGAATGCTGCAGTAGATGAACTATATTTGAGGAGACTAAATTAACAATTAACCATGCTGAACAAAGTGGTCTGTAGAGAGGGACGTGAAGGAGCTCAATAACCTTAGAGAATGTGCTAATCTACAGGGTTGCTACAACAGAAGCTCCCATGGATGTTGGATGCAGAAGACAACACAAGAAACAATAACTACTAGATATATTTATTCTAGGTATCTCTATGGGCAAAGTTGAGAACAAAATGATCAACTTAATTGATTGAAATCTTAGCTATCTAGGACTTTTACATCTACTTAATAGAGGCCCATCGCTTCGTGTTCACACCCATTTCATAATTGGTTTAACACAGAGGTCGTGCAGTATACCCACTCTTCTTTCCTACTCTGATTAAATCATAAAAAAGAGTGTTACGGGGGATATCAGCCTGTGGCCAAGGGGTGCCTACATGCCTCTACGTGCCATGTCAAAAAATTCTTGGATTCTCTAAACATGCAATTAAAATTGGAACAAAATGTATGTTGTTACTTCCATTTTTTGCAGGGGGGCTATAGCTGATAATCAATGAATAGAAATCATTAATTTTTAGCTATCTTTGGTGGTACACATTGCTAGAACTGTATTATGAGAAATACGAAAAACTGAAGATAAACACAAGCGATCAGATGACTTGCACCATTCTCATCCTTCCTAGTAATGGAGAGCCATGGTGGATCTGCAGGCGCACTTTGCGTCATTGTTGGTGTATCTGACCAAACTTTGTCTTTCCCAGTAGAAAAGGTTGGAAAAAAGGTTCCCATTGCCGCGGTTGTTTGAGTTGGAGTTGTTGGAGGGTTTGACATTTTAGCTGCAGTTGGGATGGGTGGTTGAGAAGGTGGTGGGCTATGGGCATTGCCAATGCTTTTGCTTACACATACAACTTCATCAGCAAATGTGCATATTTCGTGATTTCGGTCGAATAAAAGGCCATCGCCGCAGTCGTACTGTTTACCTGGTAGACCTTTATCACACCAATAGTACTTTGAGCAGTCAGAGCTTGCTGCATATTGGTTGGTTATCAAGGTTGCAGTAAAATTAGACGATATCGAAATGAAGTTAAAGATGTATGGCTGCTGTTGACAATCACTAACCTTCCCATCCTGAATAACCATTCAAGCATGAATCATTATCTGATTTTGGTAATTCCTGAATTGATTCGGCTTGTAAGGGTTTGCTTCCAGTGTTGCTCTCTACTTTGCTGTCTGTGTTGCTTTCGGGAGGGGTGTTGTTAATTTCTAGTTCTTGGGACTCTGTCTCATCCAAAGGTGGTCCATAACAAAAGTTATTTACCCAACTGTCTGTTCTACATTTGTTTCGGACTTTGTCAAACTTTGTACCTTCCTCACAGACTTGAATTGCTCCTGCTACTCCAGCTTCACACCTATAAAATTCTTTGCAGTCTGATGGAGGAACAGAAAGTAAGTACATGTGTTAGATTAATTCAACATACGAGCAAACCTAACTATTTACAAACCTGTTGAAGTATGCCAACCATCAACACCGCCTGGACAAAAAGTCAATGGCGGCCCCGATGGCCTCGGCGTAGGTTTCGGTACAGGAGGACCATAACAATACTCATCAATTCCACTCCCATTCGTACATTCTCCTCTCATTTTATCAAACTTTAAACCATCAGAGCAATAATTAATCGGCCCAGCAACCCCATGTTCACACTCATAATATTCAAGACAGTCACGACTAGACTGCCACCCAACATAATTCAAAGGGCAAAGTTCTACACTTTGTTCACAATCATATTCCAAACAGACTGTGTTCTCTGGACAAGGTGGTAGTCCGTTGTTGCATTGTGCCAACATCCCACAAGATTGTTTTAGTACAGCTGGATTTTGCGCGCAATAATAAGTTTTTCCGTCGGATACCACCGCGGGTGCGGGAGGCTCCGTTGTCGCTTCTGACAATATCTCACATGTATAAGGGAAACAAAATAGGCCTTTTGGGCATGGACCAGAATTGCAACTTTGAGCGGATGCGCATGATGCTTCTAACTCTGCCATGCTTAATGCACAGAATAATTGTGGTTCAGTTGGAGTTTGTGGTGATTCTTCCGTATTTGAGGTAGATGATGGTGACGTTGAAACTAGAGGTGTCGATTCTGTCATTGGACTGGAACTTGGTTGTAAAACTGGAGCCAGACTTGGCATCGGAATCACAGCTGTCTCTGTAGGCGCCGACGATACAAACCTCCCCTCACATACGAATTGTCCAAAACAAAATGTCCCAATCGAACAAGGCGGATCACCATCATTACACGTAGGTGCATCCATGCAATTCGACTCCAAATCTTCTTCATTCGCGGCACAATAATTTTGTTTCGCACCTACCACTATAGATGCATTGGCTTCCGAATATGGCATTGGTGAACTTGTTGGATCCGCAGTATTCGAATAGCTAGTAACTACACAGTCTATATTCTCAAAACACGTTTGGTTATCCGAACAAGGATGGGTTGCATTACATTCCTCAGCTGTCCAGCATTTAGTTTGTAACTCTACGAAATCTTCAGCACATAAATTAGGTAGATTTAGTAACGTTGTCGGCTCAGACGGTACCATTGTCGGTTCCAAAGTGGGTGACTGTGTCGGTCGAGAAGTCGGAGGAGGACGAGGAATCTCTTCCGTGCAGGTGGTATATCCAAAGCAGGTTTCACCCGAGTCACATTCAGCGGGTGATCCGGTTTGACATCGTTTATGGCATGAGGTTGTTGCTTCTTCTTTTGTTGTGCCGCAGAAGAAGGTTAGGGTAATGTCCGTTTGATCTTCGGGTTGTGAGAATGATGGGCTGTCGGCTGGTACTGTTGGTGTTGGTGATGTTGCAAAAGTGTCATTATTTGATCCAGCTACAGGTTGATTTGTTGCATTTGATGAATTTGTGAAATAGTCTATTGTTGTCGTTGTGGATGGAGCTATTGTGCTGGCATTCACAAATTCTGACCAATCTTCGTCAGTATAATTCGATGAATTGAATGCCAAAGTAGAAGTAGTTCCAGTATCAACTCCAGATGGTAGAGCTGTTGTCGTACTAACATTAACGCGATCTGACCAATCCTCATCCTCATTATAGGATGAATTTGTCGCCAAAGTTGACGACGTGCCAGCATCACCTTCCAAAGAAGGAGACAATGTACTCCCAATAAAACTCGACCAATCCTCCTCATCTTCTCCATCCGAACTCTCCACCACCGTAGATGCACCACCATCTCCACAAGAACCAGGAACCACAAAACACTTTAATCCACCACTACATATCCCATCATCACATGATGATCCCGTCCCGCAGTTACGTATGGCATCAAATAAGGTTAGACCACACCATAAATTTTTAGTTGTTTCATCGCTTGGGGTTGTGGACCAATCTTCTTCTATTGATATGTCTGACCAGTCTTCTTCTTCTATTGATATGTCTGACTCTTGGGATGGCTGTAGTATTGATGAGTTGTACCCGTCATAACTTAGTGTAGAATTGGTAGATGTTGTTAAATCTGCAGTGTATTTGCAGTAAGTGTCGGTGTAGCACTGTTCGCCTTCTGGACATTCGTTGTCGTCTGTGAATTATGGCAGTAGATAGAGAATGTTGATGTATATTTTATACGCTTACTTAAATTATTAATGTGAAATGTGACTGTTTACCTTGATTTGGACACCATGTGCCACATTTGTCACTGGCATCCACCGAACTTTAACAAAATAAATAAGGAACATTATAAAACCAAGTGAGATGCTCTTGCTGAATTGCCTTGACGAACGCACCACTAATTAAAAACAAATTTAGACGAGTACTAACCTAGTACCACAAAAATAATTCCTACGCAAATCATCTTCACCAATAGTTACATTATTTACATCGATGAAAGAATCTTGGCCTGCAGTGAAGCAAAATAAAAAGAGCGCTGGTGCTAGTTTGTGTGCATTCATGCCTGCTTGTGGTTAATATGTGCATTTCATTATTATGGCTTGAATTTCTTTGATGTGATGGAAGGTGTTGGCGGAGTGCTTCGTTTGAACCAGCCTCGATCTGCCTCGATCCTCGATGGAGTTGTGATAGGTTGTGATGGCGGCGACGGCGTTGAAAGCGGAAGCAGTGGAAGTTCAAGTGGCTGTCATCATGTCACTTTGTTCCTTCAACGTTCAAATTGTCGAACTCGAAAAGATTTTATGGCGGGAAATCTTTTATGCCTGAGAGAATTTCAAATTCTAGATTCTGTGCCAGAATAGAACAGCCCTCGCACCAGCCCTACAAAATGATGATCTAGGCCCAACGTATTTTCATGTTATAGTACATGAGGTATGACACAATAAGGGCTTATTTAGACTTTAGACGCGTACTTTGACTTATTAAAAAGATGACATAAAAATCCGAACTCTAAACAGAAGATGAATCCAAATAATGAATCATGAAAATGAGATCATCAAGTCCAAAAGGCCCAGGGCGACCATGTTGAATGTTGACCAAACATAAGACCCCTACACCCAACCTCCAATGAAACCCCTCCTCCTCCTTCTCCTCCCACTCTCAACCCTACCATCCCCCAACAACTTTTGCGGCACATCCTGGTCCGAAGCATCCTCCTCCTGCGCCAACCGTCAACACTGCCCCACCGGTTCCGACGACGAATGCACCCTCATCCCCGATTCGATATGCTACGCTGATACACTTTGTGATGCCTCAAAGGGTGATGGTGCTAATGCCGCTGAGCTGGTGATAGAAGCTTCCGTTGGGTTTTTAGTGGAAGTTGACTATGGGGATGCAATGAACAAACGGTTTTGTGGGAGTTGGTGGGCGGATGCCGATGAGAATTGTGGTGTGGATAGTTTTTGTGGACGAGATGAAGAGTGTGGGGATAATATGTCGTGTTATGAGACACAATGTAACATTCAGGATTTGGTGGCGGAGAAAATGGGTGACGATTGGAAAGACAAATTAAGCGGTGGTAAAGATGCCAATGGAAAGTACGTCAAACTAGACGAAAGCGACGCAAGACGAAACAACTATTGCGGCTCAACGTGGGCCGATGCCAATTCCCGCTGTGGGACGTGGTGTTTGGGTGAAGATACCGATTGTCCGGGGAGTTTAAAGTGTTTTGCCGAGACGGGGTGTTATTATGATGAGGATTTGAAGCCTTCGTTGTCACCTACTACGGGTATGCCTACTACTGCTGCTCCTGTGAAGTTGTTGCCGTATGATGATCTTGCGAATCAACGTGAGTTTTATGTTGTATTCACGTAGGTATTTCTGTGATTATGCTTTTCATGTCAGTTGACATCTCTATTTCCAATTATTACATCTAGAATTTTGCGGGAGCACTTGGCCCATGGCTGTAGCAAATTGCTCTCCAGAAACACACTGCATAGAAGATGATGACTGTCCAAAAGGAGAAACGTGTGTGGGATTTCTACCGGGGTGTCATTTAGGTGATATGTTGAAGGAATCACAAGAAGAAGAAATAGAAGTTAAAGAAGAAGAAGATGCTGCCGATGAAATATCACAAGAAGAATCATTCATGACCAAAGACGATCCAACAAATAACTACTTTTGCGGAACTCAATGGGACGAAGCCGTAGAAAACTGTTCACTAGAAACACACTGTCCCGACGATGTATGCCCCCAAGGCTCATCCTGTTTTCATTACATTGAACAAGATGGTTGCGATGCGTATGAATTTTGGTTGCTTGCCACTGATGTGCCTTCTTCTACACCTTCTGTATTGACAGATATTCCATCTTCGACTCCGTCGGCTGATCCGACAATGGGGCCTACGGTACGTCCTACTGGCGCTCCAACTGTGGCGCCAGCACCGATTGTTTATGGTCTATGTGCCAAGAGTCCTGAACATTTATTAGAGACTTTCAGAGAGGCAACTCAGTGCAGCAGTATTAATCATTGTCCGGATGGTTTAAGTTGCATAGATGGTATTGATTTTCAAGCTGTATCGAAGAATATGCCGTCAATGTCTCCTGCTGAGAAATTGAGTGAGCAACCTACCGATGAGCCTAGTTTGTCGCCTAGTCGGACTGGGATACACAATTCCTTCACATTATCTCCAGTGGTTACAGAAGCGCAAATGATGGATACTATATCACCATCATTTGTTACCAGTGATGAAAGTTCGGCAGCTGCACTTGACCAATTAGGAACACTCATGCCAACATTTTCAATCAACGCAGATACAGAAATGCCAACATTTTCAACCAATACAGATATTCCAACGCACGTAGAAAGTGCAAATCCCGTACAAGAACAAGAATTGACATTTTACTGTGCCTTTAGCGTAGAAGAACTCGAAAACTCATGCAATACAGCTATTAAATGCACAACTGGTCCTTCTGTGTGTCCAGAAGGCCAGGGCTGTATCTATTATGAATGTGAAGAACACAGTAACAATGAACAAGATATCAGTAGCTTCGTACCAGAATGCCCGATAGACTTTGTTGGTATCCAATCAACCAGTGTATTCGATTGCAAATTATATTGGGAATGCAGGGATGGAGAGATTGGAGAATTACAATCATGTGATGATGGGTTGAAGTATGATTTAATACGAGATATGTGTTGGTATGAGCATGAGGTAGACTCAGACTGTCGTGGATCTGCAATGGGAACAACCGAACCAACAAGCAGGCCCACGATAACTGATCTGCCATCATTTCAGCCCACTCCTTCACCCACTTACGATACATCCAACTTGATATGCCCGGAAAACTTTGTTGGTGCTACATCCAATAGTGACAGTAACTGCAAGCTATACTGGGACTGCAGAGATGGAGTTGTTGGGGCTATAGCCATTTGTAGAGATGAATTAAGGTATGATATTGTGAGACAAATGTGTTGGTATGGTGATGAAGTAGATGAGTTTTGCTATGGTCCTCCCCTTGATGAACCTAATTCAGAGGATAATTCTCAGCAAGAACCAAATGAAGCGAATAATAACCAGGATTTCACCGTGGCAGGAAATGAGATTACTAATAGTGAGAACGTTTATGAATGTCCCAGTGGATACACTGGATGGGTCTCGCACAATGGATGCAAACAATATTATTGGTGTAAAAATGGGGGTATGGATAGAGATATTTTGTATTGCGTAGAAAGTCTTTTATTTGATGTAAAACATGGAATCTGCAAGCACGCAAGTGAAGTGAACTGCAATGAATCAACAACAACTGAACCAGCTGCGGGCAAGGAATACTTGTGGCCGGAGGCTAAAGAAATCGATGACGTAAAGACAAGTGAACATAACATTGGTGACTGGTATGAGCGGACAGATATCCCCCTTCTCAATCCTGCTGTTTGCTTAAAATCACTGGCTGTGACAGTATTAATACCTACACTCATTATTAACTGGTTTATAATCTTATGATGCATTTCACTTTCATTTACAATTTCAATTGATTTTTGTATGCTATGTAGGACAAACTTTTTGAAAGTTCTCACTAATCAGTCTTAGTGTGCAGCAATCAATGAAGAAGGTTAGACATGCACTAGAGACGCCTAAGTCATCTGTTGAAATGAAGATTAATTAGTCTCACGATACAATCTAATCCAACCCTTGTTGCATTATCAGTTAATAAATTAGTAAACTAAATAATACTTATATTCAAATCAACAATCAGATTTGTGTTGTCATCTCCTCCTCACGTTGCAGACACCGATGGCCAAAATGTCTTGTACTCCATTCGTAGAAAGACGGATAAAAAAACACCTCTGTTTGGCTGATGAAAGTTCGAATCATGTCCTTGGGTAGAGTCTTAGAACTATTTTCTATGTTAGGCCAGTACTACCAACATCTTGTTAGTATTGGCCTTACATAGACAGTAGGCCTAAGGACTCTGAGATACAGTGTTACTTCTGTTTGGTGCCGTCTTGTGTACTGTACATTTGAGATCAAGTGCCAAATGGGTATTTCAAGACCCTTTTTTGTCCAAAACGGATTTCATATTCGGATTCTGAGTGAAATTCTGGTCTAGAATCCATTTGGGGTTGGTCGTGAAAGTTGATCTTGACTGAGATAGGAGATAGTACATTTGACTTCAATTTTACTA
>JALLAY010000388.1:0-15928 GCA_036939635.1 Cyclotella baltica | reverse complement strand
TCTAAATGAGGCCGGTCATAGACGGTCATCGATGTCTAGAGCTGATGTGTGGGAGACCGCTGCTCTGCAGTTGACATCAAGTGATGGCCATGCTCCCCAACCACCGCAGCCATGGTGAGGATGGCAGCAGCAGCTATTATTATTAATATAATATTGCAGGTTCCAGTACTAGCAGCAGCAACTGCTGCTGTCGCCGATGTTTTGTAGTTTGAGAGAGTTTGTCCGTGCAGTAAATTCACAAATGCTCATGGGGTAAACTCAACTGTTCAATTGGTCTAATTGGCAGCAGTGTTTAACCATTTTTTGACAAATAATAGACTCAATATCAAGAAATGCCACAAGCAAATGTCACAGAACTTTTGGACATCAAATAATAAGCTAAGTTCCTAAGGAGGGCGTGCACTAGATTTAAACCAGAACTTATCTTGATAAGGTAGTGAGGTCATGAGACCTGAAACCTGTTTATTGAACGTGACACAAACAAAATCCTATTTGAGGAAAAATGATGGCATATGACATCAAATGTCTCTCTAATGACATCACCAGTATCTCAACTGTCAAACTTGAACCGAACAGAGTCAATTGGCACGTTTCTCATGACTCTTCACCGGTTTCTGCCTTAAATTGTGGCATTGATTTTTGCCCGAATAATCATGGGTTTTAGGTGGGGTAGTGAGGTCTAGCGGAGGAAAAAAGTGAAGTTCAAAAATATAGTTCAACATGACAAGATTGCAGAGCCTCAATTCTGTTTTCTAACACTGGGTCAAAAATTTTATGTCAATCCTTTGAATTTTCACAAAATTATGGCAAGCAGTAGCAACAAACCCCAAAAATCTGACAAGAGCCTACACGCAAATGGGTTGACATACAAATTTATACTAACTTATTCATCCATGACCCAGTTTCTGCTAGAAAAAAAGCAAGAAAAGCAGCTGCGTTACAAACTACAACTACAACACATTAACGACATCAATGTTTCTGCACATGAACAGTTGTAAGTTACCTCAATTGCCATCTAGAAAGAGACAATAAAAAAGCTAGGAGATCTAAGCAAAATTCTGTGAACTGTGCAATGAACGCGTCTTGTTGTCGGTACCTCCCACCAGATAATTGTTCATCTGTTGATTGGGTTGTCCTTCATACTTACCGTGGTTTAAAAATATATGATTCTTGGAATCTCTCAGAATCAGTAAATAAAAGTTAAAGAAAAGTTGAATTTGTGCCAAAATTGTATTTTTGGGCTATTTTAAGGGTCAAAATCAGCAATAATTATTAATTCAACCGCAATTCCTACAAATCAGCTAATTCTTAAAATCATATATTTTTTAAAACACAGTACTTAACTCAGCCTGGTCAGAGACTTGGCCTATGTCAGACTTTCTGTTTGCAACCATTGTCGTGACTAGCAACCAAGAACGACAAGAATTGAACTCTTTCATTGCAACTTTATGGGTCAAGCATTTCAATACTCATGTCATGTGATGGAAACAAAAAATCAATTATAATAATGGACGGGGAAACCATATACCGATGAAACAATACAAGAGGCAGACAAACAAAGTTGTTTCTATGAACATTTTGTTCCAATGGGTCCAGGATACTCATATTACAACATTAAATTGCCGAACAATCTAGCCAACAATGTACATATATATATACATAGTCAACTGTTGTCTTGATAATTCCAGAAATGGTCGTGATAAATTCAGATTTATGTGTCAATGTTGGGACCCACTAAATTGATGGCCAAAATAGATGGATCTGTACTGCCATGGGCACAAAAATCAATGAGACAACATAAAGGCAGATAAAATGATATGTTATTGATTGTATGCACTCCAGAGATCAAGAAGAAGAGAACAATAATGAGTAATTGTGTTCATTTCAATCACTACCAAGAAATTTAAGCATAATATACTTTTGTTTGAAAAACTTGCTATTCTACTATCATTACATCCACAAATATCTTACAATGAACGAAAAACAAATATTGGAACAAATTCTAGATTCTATACAGCAAATCTCCACTCATGGTGAAATATTGCAAGTTGGTGTTTTCACACTTACAGATTTTTCTCTGCCTGACTACCACCATCAATGATATTTATCACATCATTACTTAGGCGCACCAAACACATGTTCCATCAGTGTTTAAACAGTAATCAAGATCGCAAACACAGACGCAATTCACACAGTCCCAGAAGCCACCACTACCGCAGAAATTTTGAGCTGGTTCTTCACAAGGGATATGTTCACTAGGGCTGGTGGTAGGGCCATTTGATGGAGGAGTAAATGGAGAAGGGGTAGGTAAATTTGATGGGGAAATGGTCGTAGGAGTAGAAGGGGGGTGGTGTAATGTACACGTTCCATCATCTGCCAGACACCAACCAAGATCACATGAACAACGGCACGCATAACAATCCCAGTGCCCATTGATACAAAATCCTGGGTGAGGTTCTTCACAAGGCTACAAAAAAGTGTTAACAATGCTGTGAATGAAAACAGTTTTATCTTGACTTGTAAATCTTACCAGAGTAGGAGCATTTGAATTTCCATCCAAATCTATGGGACTCTCAGATGGAGCGGGAGATACAGTAGGGCCGGATGGCGATGAAGTAGTTGATGGAGAAATAGTTTTACATTCTGGATTAGCTTTACACATACAGCATCAGGAGAAGATCAATGGCGGTTTATTTTTAAAATTTGAAACCGTCATTTTTAAAACCGCCGCATTGAAACCCTCATCATCGCTTTCATTCTTAATGCTTTCCTGGTCTCACAATCTGCTGCCAGATGCTGCCTATTCTTTAATTGATCGAAGCCCCATCAAATCATGCCTCCTGTACCAGAATCATACTTCTCAGGATTGGTGTTACTCAATGTCAACTTACCGCCTCCTCCGGGAAAAGGCTATCCTCAAACTTTCAAGAGTGTTGAGCTTGTTCTCCATACGGCCCGTGCTTGTTGGCCGAATCTTGTGCCACCTGATAATGATGATTTCAGGGGTTGGAATAGAATTGTAGGTCGGGTCAGAAGACAACTCGAGGGCAAAGATGAAAAAGCCCCATGGTGGCGTGAAGATCCCAATTCGGAGCAAAAGATTGCTGCTATTTTTGCCAGTAGAGATCCAAACTGGATTCCAGATATCATTCTTCCGACGATCGACTTTTCCAGGCCAACATCTGAAACTTTCGCACACAAGCAGCAAATTCTGTCTTTCAACAACGTCCTTGATGTGTTGGATGCTTTCGCTCGAAAGTGGCCCGGTTTTCAGCTCCAATGGTCGTCGGATATGAGTGACGCAGAATTATCTTGGTACCAATGGTTTAGTCGTATTAGAAGTCAGATGAAAAAGTGGCATGATAACAAAGCTATGACAGATTGCTTCAAGTGGTGGAACCAGGAGAGGTATTACATTCTTCGAGATTTGGGTGTCCCTATGACGAAAAGGATTTCTGAAAGTCTGCGTGCTCAGTTTCCTGANAGACGGAGACGCGCTCTATTGTCAGTCACACACTGCGTTGTTTCATATTTGTCTTTTGAATTTTGATCAACTTGAGAAAGTGAAAGGAATTCCGGCACTCATACCGAAAAACGCTCAATCGGAAGAGACTCGAAAACTAACTCTTCATGGTCCACAAGGCGACAAGAACCACCATTCCAATGAAAAGGGTAACTTCAATTGGTTCACTCAATCCAACATCCATAAACTCCTTCCATGGTATTTTGGACACTTCGATGAGGCGGTTAAAGCAAAGTTGTTTGACAAATCACAACATGTCGTTATCATGGATGGAGACACACCCATGACCTGTATTGGTTTCCTTATAATCGTGGTGACACAGGAGAACCCAGCCTATCATGCGGCCGTTGATCAAGCCTTTTGCTTGCGGGGTTATCACTGTTGTTCACCATGGCGGTGTATTCGACGGAGAGACCAACAAACTTGACTTGGCGACAATCACCTTTCGGGCTCTTGGTGACGAGAAGAATCAGACCATCAATGATTTGAGCTTGATCTTCAAGGGAGCTTTTTTTGACCTCTATTGGCCACATTCTGGTGAATACAGAATGGTTGAGGTTACCAGCTATACCAAGCGTGAAGTGGAGGTGAGCAACAAACGCTCCAAGAGGCGTCGTCTATAATCGTTATGACTCTATGTGTTGTGGTAGATTTATGTTATAATAATTAGTCTACACTATTGATCATATCATCTACATCTAATAAAGTACGTACCTGAATACACACTGGGTGACTGGGACATACTCGGTGCGGAAGATGTGGTCGGAGCTTGTGAAACAGTGGGGGGCGCTGATGGGGCAAGGATGGGCAAGGATGGGCTGACTGGAGATGCAGAAGGAGATTTGGTGATGCAGTCTGGGTTTTCATAAAAGCTTTCACGTATGGTGGTAACTCCTGTTGTATCTCCCATAACCCTAGTTACAATTACGTCATCATTTTCATCCAAAAGTTTGATGATTGCACCCGACAGTCTTCCAAGACAATTGCCATTGAATGCATCCTCAGCTGGACTTCCACACCACATGTTTGTGATAATGATGTCATTCACATAGGTTGTTGAATTGAGAGTTATCTCCCAAAATGGATTGGGCTCAAATTCAGTAAGTGAGTAGGTCTTAATGTCCATATCAACTGCATTGCTAGCAAAATTATTGCCACTCGATGATGACTGAACAACACTGCTTGCTCTCGGAGCAACATTAATCCCAGAAGACACCACCCATACTTCAAAAAATCCAATCTGATTATTATTAGATTCAATTCGCACCTTCTTGGCATCATCATAACAAGTGATGGTTGGAGATGCAGAGGGCGACAATGATGGAGGTGATGAAGGTGAGCTAGATGGCGAGACCGAAGGATTGTAAGAGGGAGAAACTGATGGTGATCTAATTGGGCTTGTAGACGGGGCATCAGAGGGGGCATGGCTTGGAGCATTAGATGGAGTATGTGACGGCCTCAAAGTTGGATTTCTAGATGGAGATGCAAAAGGAGAACCACTTGGATTCTGAGTTGGAGTTCTACTTGTTGAAGGATATGAACTTAAAGATGGGGAACTGCTTGGCTCAGAACTTGTAGATGGCTGGCTGCTACTTGTTGGTGAAACCGAGGGGCCAACTGAAGGTGAAGTAGTTGGGGAAGTCGAAGGAGCATACGAAGGCGAAGCAGAGGGTGCCGTCGTTGGGCATGGCGGTTGGAGAAAGATGTCAATAATGTTGCAGGTAACACCAAGGGTTCTAGTGGCAGTTACACCCCCCAAAATATCATAAAGCGTCACCACTGAACCAGCAAGGCCACATGACGAGGTGGTCTGTATCTGGACTTTGTCAATGTAAACAGCATTTTGAAGCTCAATTTCCCACCATGAACTGGTGCCATTGATAAATGAAAAGGTGTCTATATTATTGTCATGGGCCAAGGAAGAAACAGCGTTAGCACCATCTGATTGTGATGATACACCACTTGTAGCTTCATTACGTCCATTAGAATAAATTCCAACTTCATACAATTGTAGAACAGATCCATTAGTTGATTCAATCTTCACTTTAAGAGAATCTTGTTCAATGCAGCTTTTAGTTGGACTAGTGGACGGGGGATTATGTGCTGAAGTAGTAGTCGTGGTTGTAGTAGATGTAAAAACATCAACTGGAGATGTGGAGGGAGACTTTGTTTCGGTGGAGGGGCTGAGGCTTGTAGACGGCTGGCTGCTACTGGTTGGTGTGATAGATGGTGACCTGGATGTCGTGGGCGAGGGTGAAACAGTGGGCAAGGATGGGCTGACAACTGGTGAGTTGGTGGGACTGGAAGAAGGAGACTTGGTATATGTGGTGGGGCTGGATGTGATTGATGGCGCACTGGATGTGGTGGGCGAACTGGAAGATGAATTTGTTGGATTTTTTGGATCGTTACCTATTCCGACGGGACTTTTGCTTGGGGCTGATGTGGTGATTGGACAGTTTGGGTTATTTACGAAGCTCTCACTGATTGTTGTGATGCCAGTTGTATCACCAAGAGTTCTCATAGCAATAATGTCATCGTTTTCATCCAACAGTTTGATAGTTGCGCCTGACAGTCTTCCGAGACAATTGCCATTTGTTGCATCTGCAGCTGGAAATCCACCACAATAAACGTTGTTGATGATTAGGTTGTCTACATAGTATGATTCATCCAAAATTATCATCCAAAATGGATTCACATCTAATTGAGTCATAGAATATGTGTTGATGTCCCTATCTGCTGCATTGCTAGCGTAATTGTTGCCACTCAGTGATGATTGAATAAAACTACTTGCACCGGGGGCGACATTCAAACCAGAGGAAATGATGAATATCTCAAAGAATCCAAGCTGAGTATTGGTTGATTCAATTAGCACTTTCTTTGTATAGCTGTAACATTTGATTGTAGGCGATGCAGAGGGAGAAGCAGATGGCTCTGGTGCTGTGGTGGGAGCTGAGGTACATGGTGGATAGAAATAAATGTCAATCAGATTACATTGAGTACCAAGAGTTCTGATTGCAACAACATCATTCGAAGGATCAGTAAGAGTCAAAATAGCACCATCAAGGTTGCAAGAGGATGTGGTTTGAATCTGGACTTTGCTGACATATACAGCACTTTGTAAATCTATCTCCCACCAAGCATTAGCATCATTTGCAAGGGAGTATGTGGTAGTACTGTAATCATGAGCCTTGGATGAATTAGTACTTTCACCACCTGCATCAGAGGATTGAGATGAAACACCAGTGAGTGCCATATTTAATCCATTTCCGTAGACTCTTACTTCATACAATTTTAGCGGTGAACCATTGGTAGACTCAAGTTTCACTTTGAGAGTGTCTTGATCCACGCAGGTTCTTGTTGGGCTTGATGTAGGATCAGTAGGTGCTGTAGTGGGTGTGGTAGTGACAATAGCTGAAGTGGTAGTCGTTGTAGTTGTGGTGACGATTGTCACGCTTGGGCTTGCAGAAGGAGAAATGCTGGGCGACTTGCTTGGATGTTTACTTGGGTGAGCACTCGGAGATGCAGAAGGAGCAGTGCTTGGAGAAGTGCTTGGTGATCCACTTGGGCTGTTGGAAGGAGAAGCAGTTGGAGAGTTAGTGGGACTAGTACTAGGAGAGATAGACGGAGAAATGCTTGGGCTATTAGTTGGTCCACTGCTTGGTGAAGAGCTAGGCGAAGAAGAGGGATCTGTAGACGGAGAAGCACTTGGTGAAAGACTGGGGTTTGATGTCATAACAGGGCAGTCTGGATTATTGATGAATTCTTCACTGATAGTTGTTACTCCGGTAGTATCACCAAGGGTCGTCATCGAAATTATTTCATCATTTTCACCCAGTAATTTGATAGTTGCACCCGACAATCTTCCAAGACAATTGCCATTGGTTGCATCTTCTGCAGGCTGCCCCCCACAATAGCGGTTGTTGATAATGACATTGTTGATAAAGTAAGATTTATCCAAAGTAGCAGCCCAGAATGTGTATGGCTCGAACTGAGTGAGCGAATATGTATTCAAATCTTCATCGGCTGCATTGCTCGCATGATTGTTGCCACTCAAGGATGATTGAACAATACTGCTTGCACTTGTGGCTACATTCAGACCCGAAGAAAAAATCCACACCTCTAATAAACCAAGTTGTGTGTTGGTTGCTTCAATAAGTACTTTCTTAGTATAACCGTAACATGTGATGGTGGGAGCTGCCGTAGGGGAAGAGGATGGTGCCGAAGTGGGGGTTGTGGAAGGTGCCGAACTTGGACTCTTCGATGGAGATAAGCTTGAAAAGGCCGAAGGCGCTGCACTTCTTGAAGGCAAAGAACTAATAGATGGAGAACCAGAAGGCGAGGAACTAATTGTTGGAGCTGATGACGTAGAGGGTTCTGATGAGACAGTTGGCTGGTCTGATGGACTACTTGTCGGAGAACCAGTGGGGGATGTGGGGCTATTAGAAGGTGCAACAATAGGTGATACAGTTGGAGAGGACGTGCAGGGGGGATAGAAATAAATGTCAATCAGATTACATTGAGTGCCAAGAGTTCTGATTGCAACAACATCATTCGAAGGATCAGTAAGAGTCAAAATAGCACCATCAAGGTTGCAAGACGATGTAGTTTGAATCTGGATTTTGCTGACATATACAGCAGTTTGCAAATCAATTTCCCACCAAGCATTTGCATCATTTGCAAGGGAGTACGTGCTAGTACTGTCATCATGGGCCTTGGTTGAATTAGTACTTTCACCACCTGCATCAGAGGATTGAGATGAAACTGCATCAGGTGCTATATTTAATCCATTTGAATAAACTCTGACTTCATACAGCTGGATGGGTGAACTATTGGTTGACTCGAGTTTCACTTTGAGGGTATCCTGCTCCACGCAAGTTCTTGTAGGGCTAGAAGAAGGGGAGGTGGTGTGAGTAGAAGGATAGCTTGATGATGTAGGAGAAGTGGATGGATGTACTGAGACAGAGGGTGCGGCACTAGCTGTGGGGCTCAAGGAAGGTGATTTGGTTAAAGTTGTTGGCCTGGAAGAGACAGAGGGTGCAGTGCTTGTTGGGGATTTGGTATCTCCACCCAAGCCCACGGGGCTATTGGTAGTAATCGGAAATGGGGGCCTTGTCCTACCTGCTGAAGGTGCGCTTGTCGGATCCATGGCAGTTGTTGAAGGGCTTGCAGATGTTGTGGGTGGGGGGCAAGAATTGAAGTGCAGAGAAATCACTTGCTCATTGCAAGTGTCATTCAAGTTTCGGGTTGCGAGAAGAACGTTGGCTTCGTCATACAGCTTTACTTCAGCATCAGACAAATGGCACAGGCAATCAGGATTCGAAGCACATTCCCTATTAAGAATGAGAACAGACTGAAGATCAACCGCTACCTGCAAATCAACCTCCCACCATGACCCAGAAACAGCTTCAGTATGAGAGAAAGTCGAATTATCTTGATCAATCGAAAGTTCAGCACCATAGTTGCGGGAATCATTGTTAAAATTTCTCATGTTAAAATCAGTCGACTGGATAGCCGTTCCCTGAGGAGCAACATTAGTTCCGCTAGAAATGACTTGTACTTCAAACATACTAATAGGGTCTGTAGTAGTTGATTCAATCCTGACTTTCTTGGCTACACATGAGGGAAAGCTTGGGCTTTGAGTGGGCAGCACTCCTTGAGAGGTGATTGGGGAGACAGAAGGGCTGGCAGATGAAGAAATGACAGGAGATGCAGAAGGACTAGTTGTAGGATAAATGATGGGTGAATGGCTGGGGCTCGAGGAAGGCTGCTGATCAGACGTAGTCGTAGTTGTGGTGGTTGTTGTGGTACCAGTTGTAGCTACCGGCGACTCACTGGGGCTAGCTGAAGGCAATGTCGGACACGAAAATTCCATCGAAATAAGTGATTCGCCACATGTACTATCCAAACTCTGCATGGCGAGGATATCACCATCTTCATCATAAAGTTTCACTTCAGCATTGGATAGACGGCAAAGACAATCGGGATTTGAAGCGCATACTCTGTTTAGGATGTGAACTGTTTGAACGACAGTAATGTCAGCCAATTCAAGCTCCCACCATGACCCGGAAACAGCTTGTGTATGGGCAAATGTGGTGTTATCTTCATCATTGGCCAGTCCTGCGCCATAATTGGTGGGGTCATCATTGTAATCGGATGACTGTGTGGCAGTTCCTAGCGGAGCAATGTTGGTACCGATGGTATTGAAAACGTGAACTTCAAACATACTAATCGGCTCGGATGTAGTCGATTCAATCTTGACTTTTTTGGCAATGCAGACTGCAGAGGAAGTAGGAGGAACAGAAGGCGACGTGGGTGAAGTAGGACTTTTCGTATTACCACCAATAGCAACAGGACTCGTCGTAGGTGCCGGCGGAGCTGCACGTCTAGTAGGCTGATTAGTAGGCGAATCGGTGACGGGCTGAGAGGTAGGAGAAGCAGTCAAGGCAGCGGGATTGGAAGTGGTAGGATGAGCGGTACACCAAAGAGTACATTCACCAGTTCCACAGCGGCACCAACCGGGGTCACAGACACATTTACAGCGGTAGCAGTCCCAAGTACCGTGGACGCAGAAGTTGGGGCGTGGTTCACTGCAACGAGTTGGTTTCTATAGAAAAGGACATAAGATGTGAGATGGATGTTTTAATTACTCGCCATTGACGTTGGGTAATTGAATAATAAAATACTTACCGAAGTAGGGTTGGCCACTGCAGCAGCGAAATCAAAGATGTTGTCATGATTCTTGGAAGAATCATCGAAGAGATCATTGTCCGCAACAGTGAGAGGTTCCTTGTAGCAAGTAATAATGAGGTTAAATGTCAGGGCACGATACATGAAATAAACACTCAAGTCAAAGTGATTAATATTCCAAGGATTAAGAACTTACAGGAATTTTCTCTACATCATCAAACAAACCATTGTCAGCCGGATCATTAAGAGTTTTCTAATGAGTAATAAATTAATCACAAGGATAGATATGTCAGTTAAATACACTGTCAATGAGATATTGAATGAACAATTTGCATACATCTCATCAACTTACGGTAACAACAGTAGGCTTATGACTCTTGGCACGCGAAGGAGACTTGGACTTGACAATAGGAGCTCGAGAAGACGAAGAGGCAACTCTACCACTGGAAGTCTTGAGCTTGGAGCCAGAAGAAGACGAAGGAGCTTTTGTCGAAATGGTGGAAGGTTGTTTGGTGAGTGTAGGATACGAATCGTCGCCGAAAACTCCATTGTGCTAGTTGAAGGAAAGATACATGTAAAATTGGTTATTTTTGTCGAACGATACAGTTATTTGATGTAGACAAATGCTTTTGGTAGTTGTTGACTTACGGCAGAAGAGGAAAGACCACGGCTTAGCTTTCTAAACATTTCTTCGCCGGAACGAACAGAGTCCTGAATTGAATAATAATGAAAAGATTGTTTTTGAAATGAGTTTGTGTTGATCATGCTAGATAAGTAGTAGCCATTGTAATCCATACCTTCGCCTTGATACGTGAGGATAGACCCGAGGACCTTCGGGAGAGCTGTTGTTAAAAAGAGATCAATATTAAATTAGTTAATTAATTAATAAGATCTGAGTGATAAAAAGCAAAATTCAAGTATAAATCTAGTTTGACGCACCTTGAAAGACCGTCCCTCAAACAAATTAACATTATCATCAGGACTCAACAACGCTTTCCCATCGTGAGCGGCAGTAGCCGTAGCAACTGACGCCTCCTCCACATTAGCAGAAGAAACACCAACAGATGTGCCAATCCAAAGGACGGCAATCCTCGAAAGGGGATTGAATAGCTTCATAAGCAAGATGGATTTGAATTGCTGTAGGGGAAATATATGTATGGGGATGATATAAAGGCTAAATCAAACCGGGGTGGTTCGACTGTAATGGCGTTTTGCAGAGTCTGGTCGATGCAAAACTATGAGAGGTTTGAGAATGGTATTGCTCGATCAGAGATGTGTGACGTGCATGCCTTGGTGGCTTTGTGATCTCCCCTTGCTTGCATCGGGTGAATCGTTGTGGCTGTATGGTAGCATCGTCGGGGAAGACTATTGACGGTGCATGTGCGGTAATGAACAGCAACCCGTGTCACACTCACATTCAATTTTTGAGATACCCCCCAAATATTTCAGAGAGAAAAATGGTGACAAGTCATTCCATGATGGTATCAAAAAGCTGACTGTTGAAGTCGTTTCGTGGAGATTCACTGCTATTAGCTTGGTCGTTCCACTGGTCATAGGACCAAAATTGATCAAAGACTTCGCATTGGCTGCCTCTACAGCGTGTCTTTTCAGTGATTGAACAGCGGTCAAATCACTCTGAAATCAGTTTCGACAGCGAGACGTTGGGGGCTATTTACCAATGAATATTTGGATACGAAAAGATATTGAATAAATGGCCATCGATCCAGTACAACCATGGCCGAATTTGTCATCGTCGTTTCTCCTTACATCGTGTGCTTCCTCTGCCAATAAAGCAATTGAGCAGTTGGAATAATTTTCACCCTCTCCTTCAAGTCACTCTGAAATTTTCTTGAGAGAAAAACACACCCTCAACAGAAGACAGTTTCAATTATTGCACTGCCATCGGTGCGAACCAACTCTGCGAAGGAGGGTGGATTCGTATCACTTTTTGATCGAGGGGTGACAATGAGCAGATGGCTGCAGTGGTTGAGTGATTGAATCTAAACTCAGGCGTTGCTTGTTCGTTCACCCTCGTCGATTGAGCAGTGCAGAAATCTGGGTGGCTTTTGGAGCCATTCGGCTGATTGCAATGCGTTGAGCTGTGGCGGTGCGTCGTTGGCCATTTAAATCGAGGCGGTTACTGATTGAAAATGGGGTAGGATGATGCGGTGACGTGCCATCAATGCACGAAGCATCCCAGTTTTGTTCGTTGGGGCGTTGAGCCGGCATCTTTGTAGGTTCAAACGAAAATCATCATGATCATCAGACGTCGGCGGTGTGGTGTGTGGTTGTTCGCTCGATTGTGGGCGGTCGTCGGTCGTCGGTCGGGTGGATGGCGGCAAAAGGTGTCGTGTCGGTGGTAAACGATGAGAGTGAGTGATGGCGCCAAAACGGAAATCTTACCTGTAACTTTAAATCATTACTTGAGCGTTGCTGGATGATTTAGTTAGTCTAATGTGCGTAATGGATGCATTGTATCCACATGGAATTCATGTATTTTAGAGGTACTATTTGAAAATCAAATGTTGATGCCAATGCTGGCCCCATACCAACGGGGATAGCACAATGAGGAAGTCTATGATTTTATCATTTTGAGACGCCATACTAAAGCAGCACAAAAAGATCAGCAGACTTCAGACATGGCTTTATTCCGAAAGATAGCAGGAGCCATGACATTCAACCTTCAATGCTATGTTTTGTTCGTTCTGGCAGACTAGTGATGCTGCAACTACTACTCCCTCTTACAGGGTGAGCAAGGAAAACCATTTTTGGTTATTGTTGTTAGTCCAAGGCTCCTTCCTCCTGTCCTAAATACGATATCATCTCACTCATGTTACTGCTTTTTGGACAACAGTAAGCTCATTAGTTCAATACGATATGAATAATTTTGCATCAGTATAATTATGACTTGAGAAATAGTATATTGAATACAGTTCAAGAAAAAACTCCATGTCTTTCTGCAGAATATTACAAATGATTATTCTTCTGAGCATGGCAGGTAAGGTCAATACTACAATGATATTCATCTACTCTCTCGGGAAGAAAATCACATTGTCATGTATGACTACCCAGAGTGGAATGCAAAAAAGTTTAGATGTAGTCATTCTTGTTCATTTTTATTAGTTACTGACAAAGAAATTTATTGGAATTATAATCAAGTTTTTAGATGACATCTCATCTCTTCAAATGTTGCTTTAAGTTGTTCATGTGACAATGAAGAAGGACTAATGCATCAAATACAGTCAATATATACACAATGGAATCTGTTTTCAACACATGCTGTGTGTGTCAATAATAGTGTACTGTTCAAACCATTGCAAATATAAATCAGACTCGATTCATGTTAGCTTAGGTCTAAGACAGTTGGACTTACTTATCTACTCACAAGTCTATTTATAAGTCACTATCAATTAGGAGTCGTTCACCAACTTTGTATTTCATGACTGACAAAATTATTCAGGGTATCGTTTATCATTACCTAAGGAGGATCAACACACTTTTTTCCTTGAATAGTGTTTATGTTTTGATACAGTGAGTTTGTCACAATACATACATATCTACAGCTAAATTCACTCTTCATAAGAGGTCCCAGTTGGAAATGGTGCCAAGGCACCAACCATCTGAGGAATATCTCCCCTAGAACAAATATTATTGGCAGGAAAACAGCTACTAACCTCCCCCCATCTTATTTGGCATTTTCAAAATTTGTTGGGGCTCCGGACATCCAACTTGTCTGTAAATTCATTGTTGCTGGTAAATCCACTAACAAAATTGGCAAACAACCATGGTGACATGCCGATGGGAAATATCTCCATCGGAAGGCTGTTATATTACCCATTCTTTTCCCATTAAGCCTTTTGTTCATTAAACCTTTTGGTGTTCTCTGTTTCTGTCAGTTTGGCTCATGTAAGCACAACCATTTTATTTTTTGTAGGTTTCACGTTGCACTTCTATGATTTTGTTTCATCATTGTACAACCTTAGCCGAGCCAAACAAAGGCCCCAATTTCAGACTTAATTTGAACAGTAGCTCAGCCCCTCAATGGATAGACTTATTTCAACGTCACTCAGTTGCATCTTTAGTAATCATTCCACCACCGCCAGCTGATGTAGATTTCATGCCCTACCTAACATCGTTGAATCTGTAACCAAAGAGAGCGAAGAAGCGGTTGTAATCTTCAAAGAACTCCCTCCTTTTTTTTCTAACATCAAAGGCATCAAAGTTTCCAGCAGCTGTCATGCCGTGATTGATTTAATTCGAAAGTGAGTACTTTATATTTTTCTGTCTGATGTTTGATTGTTAATTTCTGAGCATCAAATGAAAATGGCAATCACTAACCCATTCCCTTAAATAGGCTCGGACCGTGAAGTTGGGGTGGAGGTTGTGGTGGTTATGACTGTAAAGTGAAGGGGGGAGTATTATTTCAGTAAGAGTTCATGACTCGCTCACTGAAGTTGTTGCTGCTATGGGGGGGTGGCTACCTACAGCAGTTATACTGGTCTGAAGGCTCAGGGCACTGAACTTTCCATCACCGTTTGCCTTTGCCACTGGTTGCCACTGGTCTACTTTTTGTACAGATAAGTCAGCATCATTTAGTATGAATCCTACATACCCTAAAAAAACAAGTAGAACCTACATAAGAATTTAAAATTACTTTGTGCGGTCCCTTCATCAATCAATTTGCCAGCTAATTTCACTGATTTAACTTTTAAAGCATTGATCAATTGATCAAATTGACTTTGAATTTGAACTCAGTTTGAAAAAACTGCACTAGTACATACCTTGACTGCTTTGAGGCGTGTGGAATGGAAACAGCGGTCACCATTGAAGAATAGCATTGGTTGCAAATTGTTCATTGTTTCGACTGAAAATTTTGGAGATTAGTGCTACTAGAATTACAAATAGAAGGTATTCAAATCTTGGAGAAGTATCAAGAAAAGACTCAGAAAGTGAGTAAGACTGACAAACTTTGGAACTACAGAATTTGAGCAACTCCTAAGGATCAGCCTTTAACACACCGAAATAACGCTACAGTTAGTAACATCGACAGCTAAGATAACATGATCACAAGAGAACTCAGTTTAAAAAAACTGCACTAGTACATACCTTGACGGCTTTGAGGCGTGTTGAATGGCAACAGCGGCCACCATTGAAGAATAGCATTGGTTGCAAATCATTCACTCTTTTGACTAAAAATTTTGGAGATTAGTGCTACTCTAGAATTACAAATAGAAGGTATTCAAATCTTGGAGAAGTATCAAGAAACGACTCAGAAAGTGAGAATTTAAGACTGACAAACTTTGGAACTACACAATTTGAGCAACTCCCAAGGATTAGCCTTTTATACATCAAAAGAACGCTACAGATAGTAACATCGACAGCTAAGATAACATGATCACGAGAGACCAATGGGAAAAGGAAAAGAATGGTGAGAAAGAGAAAAAGGATCGTGAGGTGATAGACATGTGAGCGGCGGCGGAAAGGCTGAAAGATAAGAGAAAAGGAAGTCAGAAGAGCAAGCGAAGCGAGAGGTATCTATTAAAAAAGAGTGTGATGAAGACAAAAAGCGAGCTGAAAAGGAATAAAGAGCAGTGGCGGTGGAGGCGGCAGGGTTAGAAATAAGTAACACTTACATTTCTAAGTATAAGTAAGTCAAATTGACAGTAAGTAAAGTAAAAGTATAAGTAATCAATTTTCAATTTCCTTATAAGTATAAGT
>JALLAY010000387.1:0-16012 GCA_036939635.1 Cyclotella baltica | reverse complement strand
ACTTACATATTAAGTTACATACTGGTTTACTCCCAAAATTTGTTTATCATCGTTAAGGCACCAAATCAATGTCGATATAATTAATTTAGACAGAAAAATGGTTACCTATTTTCTTATACTACTTCAGCCAAAAACTGTTTGAATTATTTTTGAACGGATATACCGTAGTTCACACCTTAATCGGCTCTTAGAATCCTTCAGGGCGGCTTACTAATTTGTTAATGTGTGATTTGACCTCACCAAGAGCGGCTGTTAATTCGTTAGCAATCACCCGTAAATCAGGTTCTTATTATAGTCATTTTGAAGGGTTTAAGGTTATTTCGTTATTGCCCTCACGCAGAGCTGGTTATCTAATTTGTTAAGAAAAATATGATCAGCCCCAAAGCCGCTTAATTTGTTAGCTGATTAATGTTTGAACAGGACCCATGCCCTACGTGTTAAAGTTACTAACAAGCACTATAATGATACATGATTTCCGCTGGTAAACTACTTTTCATGTCACTATAGTGTTTTTGGATAGAAAGCACTGTCTGGTAGACAATTTTTTCCATGCACTATAGTGTGTGAAATCTACCATAACATCCATGACAGAATCGTGTGAAGGAACAAGATTTGGCGGAAAATACCTTTACGTCGGGACATAATGTAACTTGTATCCACGTGGACTATGGTAGATATGGTAAGAATGAGTAGGTGGTAGAGACTTTTTAAATGTACTATAGTATATTTTTTTAACCAACAACTAGAGCTAGTTAGAGACCCTATTTGGTGGTAGGAAGGTCTGAAACCACTATAGTGCCCAAAATCTACCGCCAGCTAGACCAGGGGTCCTCCTGCAACCCCAACGCTCAGCTGATCTCTTTATCTTCAAGAGAAATTGTGAGTTCAATTGACTGATTCATTGCGTGAACTACGCTCATCATATGACAATTGCTTATGCACCTATGTAAAACTCCTCATTCTTATCAAATTCAGGTTTATATCTGTTTTGATCATGCCAGATCAAATTCTGTTTTACCAAGGTTTTTTACGATAGGTGTTTACTATGAGCATGAATACTTGTTAGCTCTACCATAAAGTGGATATAATCCCATAAATATTGAAGCGGTTATGTTAGTTAAAGTTCAAAATTTATAGTGATAGTAACAATTTAATTCTAATTGGATTCTATAGTATCAACGAGGGGCGGAAGAGTCATCATTCAAACTTTTAAGCTATTATGTCTAAATACCAACAAGAAAGTATATCAGCCTATTTCAACTGTGCCGAGATTATTTCAACTTTGGGTAAGTAAACAAGTCTTGGACATAACCAGGACAATGGAATTCAGGCTAGGTATACACTGAACCATTGCAATAAATGTCCTGGCTTTACAGTGGAGGTTGACACATGTGACCATATTTTAAAGTTTGAGGATGAGCGCAGAGTTTATCTGTTACATGAGCTCATTGGTTGCATTGATCTGTGGATGAAGGATAAGAACACGGATCCAAACTTATCGAAGTACACATACAATCTCTTCAATTGTATTATTCAATACCATATATGGAGCTAGCAAAGTTTATGGACATCACATTGTGTAGAGATGATTCATGGGGAAGATACTCTCCAGCAAGATGATTGCTGTACAGAGATAAGTTTTGGTAATTTATCCGTCAGGATTATCTGTCGATAATGGGGACAAGACATGGTAAGTAAGTTTCTTGAGGTTGTTTGCGGGATGTGACCATCGAATCACACAGGTTCACGGTCCTATCTGTGGGGATATTGCCACAAGGCGCAAGGAGGAGATACACAAATAATCAGAAGACCAGATGGAGATTGACGGAGCTGGTCTGCAGGAGGAAACCATGCCATTGTTGGGTATTTATTTTGATTCATTAGATAATTCATTTTTCTCTGGGGAAGATCAGGCTTACTGGTTATTTGCTTTAAAAGCAGCTAGAGTGGTGATACAACTCAGAGATGGAACAAACAGTGCAGCACAGGAAGACTCCAGGTAGCAGCATCTAGGTTGACTCCTGCAGTAGCAAAGAATAAAGGCATTAAGGCTTTATAGCCATTTGAGAAGAGTCTTACTCAAGGGGAGTCTATGGTTGTGACACTGTTCAAAACTCGCGGCGTATGAAGACTCCACAATGCTGGTTAAAGCGTCTGGGTATTAGATTGTAACAAGTACCTAATTAATTATATTGTTCTGTTCTGAGTCAATAAAATAAGTGGCATGTATCAAAATCAAATGAATTGTAGTGCCCATGTTATAAAACTACTTTTTGAAATGACTCAGGATGTTGTTCTTTGGAACAGCCTTTCCTTTCGAAGTAAATTTAGTACTAGATTTTGCAGCTTTGCTCTGAGGCGTATTAGCTCCATTGGTACTACCAAAGAACGAGGCAATTGTCTTCTTCTTGGGCGCTGTAGTCTCTGTTGGAGCTGGCCTCTTTTTATCTTGCAAAGAAGTAGAAGAGGTAGATGATTGCTTAGCAGCCGGTGCACAAAGAAACGATGCAATAGACCTTTGCTTCTTGTGCGGCTGAGACTTTCTCGTTGAAGAATCCCTCTCATCTAAAGTAAGCTGTCCCAGAAAATCACAAAAACTGTGCTTCATCAATAAAGAAATTGCAATATGATCTGAATAGGAAGGGGGGGTATAAATCATTCCAGTGTGAGGAGGGCCGAATTGTGTATTGAGTGCATTTTGTGTGGCTACGGCAATACCGCCACCTGCATATGTTCCACCTTGGAATAGACCATTGGCCGTGGCGGCTATTAGGGCTGCTTCGTCTCCTAGTGGATTGGGGTGAGGTTGTTTTCCACAACGGAGAGAGTGGCTGCAGTCATGTTCTACGTGGTCCATTAGGGATTTGTCTACAAAGGTAAAGTCAATCCTGCCTCCTTCGTTGGTGTATCGTTTGTTGGTGAATTGATGCCAGCATGTAAATCTGAAAGACATAATGTTACTAGACATTAACACAAGATTGATGAATGAAATATCAGATAAACTTACCTTCCCTCAGCCTCAGGATAAAAATGCCGAAAAACATCCACCATCTCATCCTCCTCCACCAACATTTTCATCCATAAATACGACGGCGAATCAGGATTCAATCCTGCCTCATCTGAGTCGGCTATTATACGTAACGTCTTTTCGTCCCATGTAACATGAGCAATTTTACTCATGAGTTCAGCTAGTGTTTCAACAGTTAATAGATTTTTCTTACGAATGAGCGTGGACTCGTCAGTTTCTGGGTTGCTATAGTGTTGGACATTAAGGTTGTAGCAGGCTAGTGCTTCTTGGGCAGAGTCTTCATTGCTACCCAACATGATGTGTTTGCCATCGGGTAGTTTGATGCGGGCACGGAATCTGTTGAAGGTTTGTTTGGTTGTTGGATTGGTAGATTGAATTGGTATTGCCTATGGTAAACGTCAAATGTAGACATGAACTATCGACGAATAACAGTATTGTGTTTGATCAGTTACTCACTTCAATCGTCTCCAGCACTTTTGTAATTGTATCCCAATGCCGCTCAACATCCCTCTTCCACCGCGCCACGCCCACTCCATCATTCAACCCCTCCAAAACCTCATCCAAATTAACCACCCTATGCCTCCACCAAACATCCCTCTTATCAATCTTGGCATTCAAATCACCAACAAGCATCACCGCTCTCCCCTCATCACGTTGTTTCTTCATTGCTTTTCGTAATGCATTCAAAAATTTCATTTTATTGACAAGTCCTTCGGGTGATTTGCCGCCGTTTGGAACGTACACGTTGAATAATGAGAATTTACCGTGGTTCGTCATGACGGAGCGTCCTTGGCTGTCTAATTCTTCATTGTTGAATGGATTGACGTCGGCACTAACGACGGTGCCTATTTTGGCATAGGTAACTACACCATTAAAACCGCGACACTTTGAATTGGTGGCACAACTCCAAAAGGATTCGTATCCCGGAACAGTGGAGCAGCGGTGTGGTTCGGAGCGGGAGGAGAGGGAGGTGTGGGGTATTTTGTGTTCTTGGAGGCAGAGGATGGAGGGTGACCCGTGGAGTTGGAGGTAGTGAGCAAATGCATTTTTGGAGGAGGAGGTTGATTTGGGAGCGTAGTCGATTTGAATCTTGTCGAGGGCGGGTTTTAGGCCGGCTATGTTCCAGCTTATTATTAGCATTGTTCTCTTGGTTGAGCTTGGGGATTGGTTTTAATGTGGGGGGCGGTGAGGGTGGAGACTGTGGAGACTGAAACAGAGAGGCGAATGACCATAGGTTAATAAGAGACTAGGTGTTCATCGACATCGAAAACCATGCGATTTGAAGGTTTTTTTCGGAGTTTATCACTGACGTCTCTGAAAATAAACTCCACTGAGCCGATGAGGAAAATTGTTTGCAACAAAACCTTCCGTTCGGCTCGAATTTCAAATTTAATCAGTAGAATTTAATCTAATGAAGCGTGTTGCATTGCAGTTTCAGTTCAATCAGCAACACAGACAACTGAATAGTTGTTGACCTTTATTCTCTTCTTCGTTTGATCCTTATTCTATTTGATTGTTGTGTTGGTCTCCGCCCGCTTGTTCGTTGAAACGAACGTTCGCTGACGACAATTCGCTCCGGTTAGAATTGTTGGACGACAGTTCTGATCCATTTCGGAGCTGGCCATTGTTTCGGTTCGATTGAAACGGCATGTCCATTGTCGTTTCAATTCGATTGCAACGACAGCGGACGTAAGTCGTTTCAATTCAACCGATTCATGAGATGAAAGACTCTCCGGTTCCGAAGTCGACGAGCCGAAGAAGCCAACCATTTGAATCGCTTGCGCTTTCGAGGCGTGAGATTCAAATGGCTGGCTTCTTCGGCATCATTAGATTTGAGATCTTCTCTCTCTTTGTGCGTTGTGCGTCCCTTTGCTGTGCAATTGCACAAATCGCAAATCGACTGTTCGAATCCCATGACTCGATGGGATTCGAACGGTCGATTTGATTCATCAATCAATCAAATGAACGAAGGGGGGAGGGGCGAGAGAGCAAGAGAGAGAGAGCGGAGAGCGAGAAGCGACGAAGCAAGGGAGCAAGGGGGAGCAGGGGCGAGCAATCGACAATCAACTCTAGCCCAGGACGAGAGGCGAAATCGAACTTTTCTCGAAAACAATTTTCCTCTTTGACAACACAAGAGATCAAAGGAGTTTATTTTCAGAGACGTCAGTGATAAACTCCGAAAAAAACCTTCAAATCAGAGGGTTTTCCGGGTCGATGAACACCTAGTCTTTATTAACCTATGCTGGTATCTATATAATTAGCTAATTCTTACTTTGTATATTTTCTATTACCGCTTTACTTTCATCTGCTGTCCATCATTACAAATTTCAATGCATAGTCATGGTCCAGAGCTCATTGATCCATATCAAACAACAAGTATTGAGCTCAATCATACAACCATGTTGTCATCACACTGACATTGCTGTCGATGCAATGTTTTTAGGTTGGGCAAGAAGAAATCAATAAGTATGAAGTTCTCTCTGGGGCATAGTGTCAATAATGTAGGTGAACTGTGGGAAACATACCCAATATACAACCACCCTCACTTTAATAGCTGAAACAGGGTCATGGGTAACAAACAATGACTAATCATTTAGCAATTCAAGCTGTTTCTGGGTGGATAATGCATCCAACAAATGAGCTAATGCAAGATCGATGACAACACATTCAACTATGGCGTTGAACCAGCTAATGAAGATAACCGCAGTAGGAGAGGAACATTTGCCTTTGAAACCAAACAATTTGCTGGAGGCATCCCCGATGATTCAGGCATTACCTATTCGATCTGTTTCAATCAAGAGGAACATATGTAGCTGTCGGTATTAAATAAATTTGTACTAATGATTCTGCCTTAACGCCAATGCGACCACCATACTGCAGATTTCCAGCACAAAAACATGGTACCCTCAAGATTTTTGCGGGATAACCCCAAATTGTATCAGAGAACCAAGTTCAAACGCCACGGCATTCTATGATACACATCTATCGCTATCTAAACTTAAAAGTATGAGCTGCTTCGTTAGCTGGTATTTCATTTGTGGGCAGTGGATGCTCCGTGGAATGGCGCCTTACAAACTGAGCGAGGGAGCCTAATGATAGTGACGATCTTCGTCTGTTGTTATTGGCAGATTTTCTCCCCACATCATCATCGTAGTCATCAGCTGGTTGATCATACATGTCAGTGTTTGATGATGATTTGCCGTCAGTAGTAGATTCATCTTCCTTCTTTGCTTTGTTTCCACGAGTGAAGATCTCTTCGAGAGATTTAGATACTTCCACACAGCATTTACCTGCAATACATTAAACAGTGATAAGTTGTTCATATAATAAAAAAGTGGTAAAATGCCACGCTGAACACACCTAATATCTCTTCATCTGACTTTGAAAAGCTCTCGTATTGGGATTGATAACCTAAAACAAAGAATATATGAGTCAATTCCATTCTTGTATAGCTTGAAACATTCCGAAACAGCACTAACCTTTATTCTGATCATCTGACTTTGTATTCTTAGCTTTCTTTGCTAACTCTTTTGCGTCACCTTTTCTCTTGTTGACCATTTGAATAACACCAAGCAGTTCATGTGTAGATGAAAGAACTGGATAGCAAAGTATTGTTCTAGTTCTAAAACCAGTAACCTTTAAAAGGGCACAAAAACAAGGTGAATAGATACAAAAGCAGAAATTAGAAGCTCTATCTCTTTGTAGCATATACAAACAGGCAAATATCATATGAAAGCGAATCCAAACTTACCTTGTCAATCTCCGGGTTGAACCGGATGTCATGGTAGGCTATGGTGAGAAATAACATAACCTGTGAGACCCATTGCACTTGAGTGAGAACATGCCGTGTGGTTCCTTACCATTCTTAATGTTGCACATCATTTTGTTGGATGCCACCCAACCTGCAACTCCACTCGATGCAGGGAAACGTATCGGTTTTAATCGAGCGTGACTATGATCACTATCGCCTACAGGCTTGAAGAACAGCTCATTTTTTGCCTCATCCATGAGAAAAAGTGCACAACGCTCACAATCGATCAGCTTACGGAACCCCTGAACAACGATTCGGCTGATTGAATCAATTTCCCTTTGCATCGTATTGGATCCCGAGGCTACCTCACGCGAGTACTGCAGCTGCCGTTTTCGCTTTTCCTTTGCTTTTGATAGATCAATCTTGAAATTGTGTAGCTGCTGCCCTCTGAATTTGCTCTCTTGACCTGTTACTGGTGCGAGTATCGTCTCCCGTTTTTTAAGGGCCTCTAAGGCACGGTTTTGAGATAATTTGGTGCCAGCAAATAGAGAAATTCGTGAACTCGGTGTTCTGGAGCGAAGAGCATTTGTAGTGCGGTGACGGACTTCTTCTACGGAATTTTCTTCGCAGTGTGTGGTTCTGCCAAATGCTATTGACGTCTTATGTGATTTTGGTTTTGCGCAAGCAGTCTTGGGTCGCTCGAACTCAGCAAGAAATGCTGATGTCCACAAGTCGATGATCTCTCCATTTTCATAGTGGCATTTGAATTCATCCTTGGGTAAAAATGGCAATGATGCTATTGCATTACGGCTGGGTCGTATCATTGTGTACTTCAAAGAGTGACACCGTTGTGCGTTGACGAGGGCAGATAGCAAAAATTGAAAACTTGGAGATTGTGCCGTTTGATGAACTTCCAACATTTAACAACATGGAACATGTAACAAATGTATTCGGTCTTCTGTTTGGTGTTCGGGAGGACTTACGATACTTACCTACAGTGCATAAATTGAAACACTTAACATCACAGTCACGTAAAACTGAATCCATTTCATATGAGTTACGTAAGCACTTACTTGCCATTCAATAGCCAAGCAGAACAATAAAAGACGATCATACAAATGTAAAACTGTTCCTTACAATCCTACATATTCCTTCCAGCACCAATACTAGCCACGCCAAACTCTCTCAAGGCAGCTGGTACACATTCCGGAACAATGGTCGGCGGTCGAATTCTTCCCCTTCGAGCACTGACATGCAAGTCTAGAAATTCTACAAGCTTATCAACAAATGCACCCGTTGGTCGTAACAAGGCCTCGATGTTGTTGTGCTGTGTAAATATTAGAGAAATGAGGTGAATTGAATGTCAGAAATGTTGATCGAGAGAACACAATAGGCATGGGGAGTTACAATAAAACATGGACTTACCCCAGCCCCGTCGACCCAAAATGGCTTGGCACGCCACTGTTGTTGTAACGATAAAAACAGCTCTTCCCCGTGCCAAAATGGCACCACTTCATCTTGTGTGCCATGGACAATAAATACCGGACATCGAATATCTGGAGCATAATCTACATTGGGGAACTGTATGGCATTGCTGAGATACTTATCCAAAAACGGGTTGAAATTATTGTCCTTCAGAGTAAACACAGATAAACACTAACCTTGTCACCCACACAAGTAAACCTAAAATTGAACGCCACCCTATAAGCACTCAGCAACGGGCTCTGCAAAATAACCCCCGCCACACTCCTCCCCTCTTTCGCCGTCTTTGCCGCCAAATAACAACTAGGTCCACTCCCCAAACTCCTCCCATACAACACAATCTGCTCCGGCTGTATATTCCTCACCGTCAGCAAATAGCGATACGCCGCTTCGATATCGGCATAGCAAGAGGTTTCATGTGGAGTCCCCTGACTCTTGCCGTAGCCGGTGTAATCGTAGGCCATAATGTTGACGCGTAATACTCTCGAGAGGTCGTTGAACCAATCGTAAATCATGCCGAGGTCTTCGGCATTGCCGTGAGAAAAGAGGATTGTGACGGATGAGCCGGGACGTTCGATGAAGAAGGCGGGGATGCGGGAGCCTAGTTCGGTGGTGAGCCAGAAGTGACGGGAGGGATGGAGGTAGGTTGGGGTGGGGGGTTGGAAGAGGAGAGAGGAGATGGCGTCTCCCATTGTTTCAGATTGAGTTTAACGAACGCTGTTTATTCGTTACGATACCTCATTTTTATTTCTTGTCTATTAGGGCTAATGGAATATATACTTCACTTTTACACGGGAGATACAAAAGATTTGTCAATTGAAAATTGCGAACATATAACATATCGTACGTACCTTTGCGCCGTACAGATGATGTTTCTATTTTTCAGTAGTATTATACCTTTCAACATCAAAGTCCACTACAGAAGATCTCTCGATAATCACACTGTATGAATTAATATTTCACACGTATCACGAAGGTAACATCAGATCACAGTCGTTCGACAAGCTTCACCCTGCTTCACCATAGTTCACCATGGCGACACGTCGTGTTGACAACTGTGAGGTGTGAGGTCCTTAAGCTTCATGATGTCGGCAGAACAATCAAGAAAGCAACCCAAAAAACACCGCCTTCGACGATGGCACGTAGCATTTGGCAACCCCGCTCTGGGGACTTATAATGGAAGCATTGTAACAGTTCATCGCAGAAGAAAAATTATAGAGCAACCACTACAATCGGTCCTCGGCAGTACGTCATCTGACGATGTCAGCTGGGACGAATCATCTTGCGATTCATTCTCTTCGTGCTCTTCGCTTGATTCACTATTACAATGTTGTGATGGAAACGAAGCAAGCTTAAAACACAAACCAACAGAACGTACAGCCGTGATGACGAACGTGCCTCCTTATCAAGTCCCTGACGGTGAGTGAGACTTGAACACAACATTTGATGCTGTTTTGTTTAACAATTCATGCCGTTCTGAAATTATTATGCATTTCATGGGTGTTATTTTCCAAAACCTGCTAGGCGTACTGAACTTGGTACGCTCTCACCGCCCATTTATTGAGCACGTTCGTATTGTAATTGGATCTTCCAAAAGAGAGGAACGCGAGCATCGAAGAGCAAAACAATGGGAGAAAACTCGGCAGCATCAGGATGGCGATGAGCAGAATCAGAGGGGTCAAACGTCTCGAAGTAGATCCCAAACTTGGGCGAACGAAGATGGAGATCAGAATCACAGTACAAATTTATTATTGTCATTTGCCCAAACTTCAATTAGTAGTGACGAGAAATTGAACTGTAGGCTTACACGAGATAGCAGATCGTTATCATTGGATGCAATGCATGCTTCAAAGGGGATTGCTGCAACAGCCTTAGAAGGGGGTTATGAATCAGCTGGTGGTGCTGACGAAGTGAAGGAGGAGGACCTGGAAGAAGCCGAAAGTGGAGACAAAAACTATCACCTGTTATTTGTTCTAGATTCAGCTGCATCAGCGGAGACTTTTGTATCAGACCTTCACAGGAGACCATGTAAGTACAATATTTCTGTAGTTTGTTTCTGTTCCATTTTAATTTATGCTCATTTTAACACTCTAGATACCACTCTGGATGAGACCGAAACTTGTTCTGTCCATCACGCCATCCATGTTGAAGGAGAAAATGGAGTTAACTTGTTGGGACCCTTCTTTGCATCAACTACATCTAACGAGGAAATAGCTACATCTACAGGGAACTGTGCAATAGATGAGCATCAGTGTCCTGTCTGTCTTGAGAAAATGTCAATGCCTTCAACATCCTCCATATCTGCCTCCAACGCAACTGTAGCGGCATCAACGTCCATTCTTACTACAGTTTGCAATCATTCTTTTCACATTGATTGCTTGGCTCGTTGGCAAGATTCACCATGCCCCGTCTGCAGATATGACCATTCTGGGCTTAATGAAACTCTTTCCAGGTGTCATGTTTGTTCAACGACTGGCAGGAACTATGTGTGTCTCATTTGTGGAGTCATATCCTGTGCCCATGATCAATCGGCTTTATTATCTCAGCAGATGGCAAGGAATGGTAGAGAGCAGGCCTCACCCTCCAATCAAACCACCTCACCAAGAGGACATGCTCTGTCTCATTATGAGGAGACTCTGCATGCTTATGCATTGGACACCGAGACTCAACATGTATGGGATTTTGCAGGCGGAGGCTACGTCCATAGGCTATTGCAAAACGAAGATGGTAAAATTGTTGAAAGTGCAGATCCTCGGCTTGTAGATGCTATCAGGGAGCAAGAATTGCTGCCTGGAACAGCAGGAAATGTCTCGTCATCACTGACTGCTATGGAAAGGTCAACTATACCAACATACTCTTCTTCGGCTGAGGACGATGAAGCAATACATCGAAAGTTAGAAGGCTTTGCGGGGCAGTACTACACTTTGCTTAAGAGTCAGCTTGAGCAACAAAGGTAAGTATTCACGATGATTGTGATGTGGATCGTTGTGTGGCACTTATATTTCTTTTCGCCCCTATATTTTATCATAAGAAATTACTATGAGGGAAGATTAGAAGCGATTCGAAGAGAGTATGATGTTGTGCCTGGTTCTAGGTCGACTGCAAGTGATCTCATTTGTGCTCTAAAGCAAGAACGGAATCAGTTAGAACAGCGATGCACAACAATTAGACGCAAGCATAAAAAGGTACATGACCAGGCTCTATTCTTAAAGAACATGAATGAAACCCTTGAGAAGGATAGGCTTGTGTTTCGACAACAAATTACTGAGGCCCAGGCTAAACTGACAGAGGCGAGAGAGCTTACTCAGGAATTACTTTTACCACTGGAGGAAAAGGTGCATTCACTCATGGTTCAGTTGACCGCGGATGATAAACTGGATTCGGATCAAAAACCACCTGCAAAGTAGAGTCAACTGTTTAAAGATGATGATGTTGTATCTAAACTTAAGTTTGACATATCAGTCCTGCGGTTTGGCAGCATTAACATGGCTAACTAACCAATTAAGATCACCAGTAACCCATGACTCAAATCTAAAATTCCTCCTTGCTTGAATTATTATGAGACTCGTGCTACAGACACTGAATATGTACTTCAACTTTGCTGCTGCAAAAGGTTATATGATGTGATGCTGGTAAGCCTTTGGCGTACAAGGTGTAACCGGAGACACTTTTTCTTGTATCAGGATCTTCTACGCAATTGCTGGTGCTGCAATAGGTAAGTTCCCATTGTTCATTATCTGAATTGTTTGGCAGTGTTGGTTCAATATGAGTCCATCCCATTATCTTGGTATCTTTGGCATATTTTAATTTTATAATCATCAGTATTTTCTTAAAAGATGCAACTATTTAGCTGTTTCATACTTTGACAAATCTTAAACAAAACATTGATGTGGCGGGTCTTGAGTATTTGACAAGGTAAAGCAAGATGCCTACCTCAGGTTGATACAGTTTCTAGCCTGCTTTCAATCAAGACCTTGCTTCATGTGAGTTCCAATTTATGTTCAGGTTTGGAGTTTCTGGAGTTCAATTCCTCAATTTCTCAACTTTAAAACCAACCTTTATTACCAGATTTGAAATGAGATGTGACTGCCCTAGCCAAACTTTCTCTTTGTTTGTTTAGAAGTATAGAAACTCATATGACAAATAATCTTCATTTTCTCTCAGCTCTTGAATAATTCTTCAAAAGTCATCTTCTACAAACAATGCAATGTACACTATTTTCATTCTGAACAAACATATACCAACATATCACCATGTCCCCCATTGAATTCAATTTTTGTTAGGATTACACGAACTTTTTTGTAATAATATTGTCTGGTTGCGTAAATGGTTGATGGGAGCAACAAAACGTAATCTTCGGCGCTACCTTCTAGACCTTTAAGATTGCCTATGTACACTTCTTCTTCTTCTAATTAGTCCACTCCTGGAATTTGACCGTAACCACAGAGCATGAGCCTTGCTCCAAAAACAGAAAAGACACATTTGCTTTTACAGAGAACCTTTCCCTTGTTCTTGTCATGGAACTAATTTTAAATTCCTTATTTCACACCTCTTTAAGCTCTACAAACTGTGACTAGTTTCAGTCTTTTTTACATCCTTGGCCATATCTATCATCAGGTTAGCCACTTCTAAAACTCTCAATTCCCTTTTAGCTTCAACAAAGGTGCTCAAATTTTCAGTAGCTTGCTTTTTGGCTTTATTAGCAACCTTGTTTGTTTTACGGTTATGAGAAATCCTACTAAGTTTGTGCATTGTTTGCACAACTTTTTGATTCACAGTTATTGTAGATGATGGAACAACTTCGTCATTTGATTTGTCTTCAGAATCACTGTTGCTTGCATCATCAGTGACATAATGGACAGGACCATGTATTTATTTCTTCACCTGTGTTGTCATCATCTTTGCCGTCTAAAATTATAACAGGTTGAGTGATATCTGAATATCATCTCTTGTAAGTATGTCCTTTTTATCTTTGGGTTGAACAGTTGAAATGTTCCATTTTATTGTCTTTGCATTAGGAAAACCAACCAAATACCAAACCTGGTCACGGTCTTTTCACTTAGCTTTGATGCTTCTGTGTTTTGCCACCATGACAATTTTATTGAACATCTTTGTGATTTTGAATCAAGACTCTTCGCTCCCTTCCCAAAGAATTGGTGGAACGATTTGGATCCATTACTTGTTTTAAGCTAAACATAGCATAGAGTGGTTGTATGTTATCTGCTTTGGCCCAAAGTGACATCTTGTGTTTTTTTTTCGGCATTTTTGTGGCTCCTAGAGTACTCTAGAGCAATATTCTTTTGTCGTAGTAATATTGAATATCTAGTAATGAATAGCATTGAGAATAACGCTAAGGTAAATCAATGATGCCTGCCAAGCACAATTGTGCGACGCCAGCCTAGAAAATGACTGGTAGCCATGACCACATCTATTTCAACAAGCCCATACCTTGCACAACAGCCAACCAAATCAAGAAATTTCTGATGTCTTTCATATGATTTAAATACTACATAATATGTCATGTATGTGGTCCGATGAACAATTGTATGTTTGTGTTGTATCTATCATGTTGCTGTGCAGTTTTCAGACAACACTTTGAGATCACCCCATCCATTAGTTGTGGCCTTTTCCCACGCCTCAGCAAAAGCAGAATAGAATGACTTATTGTCATTGCTACCTTTAGCTCCAATGTATTCAACTACTGCTTCTGTTGCTGCCCATCTCGGATCTCTGTTTGAATACAGAGGGCATTGCTCAAGTGTTCTATCAAGACATGCACTCTGGCTGTTTTCAAAGACATCGTCCGTTTTGGTACAGCAAAGTAAGTTGTCATCTATGTTGAATACCAGGCAGATATCCGTATGTAACATCAAACGCGGATGCCTCCCAATCCCTGTCGTCCAATCTGAGTTTTCCTGACCAATATTTCGAGGCCTCCATGCTTCAAACACGATTTCTTCATAATATTGTTTGTTGAACACTTGAGCATCTTTTGAGTTATCAACCCAAGTGCCTTCATGCCCACTGAACTCAGCTGATCCTCTCCCCAACGAGTGTGCTCCTAACAGAGCAACTGCATCCTTCCATTCTAGACCCATTCTGGTAAGAAATGTACTTTCCACATCCTTGCATCCAGTTGCCTCAGGAAGCCTACTGGCGCTGTGCCGGCAAGTAGATCTATCTTTGCGACCCCATCTAAAAGAATCCTTTAGGTTCAATTCATTATTCTCGGATGTTTGTCGAATCACTGCATTAGCTGAGGATCCACCAACATTCAGATAGCGCCAAAAAGAAGTTAAAGAAAATTATCTGTTACTATCACATACCAAAACTAAAGTGATTTAAAGAGTTCGCGGCTCTACTTACCACTAGCAATCCAGAAGTCAGCTCGAGACAAAAAACTATATCTCTCTTCATAGAGTCTCCTCAATAAACAAGTTTTGCACCAGACTGATTCTGGTAGACCTTTGTTGTTGGGGTGTGTTTCATCGAAGCATCCGTCTGCTCCCATAGGGTTATTTCTGTCTCTTCTATCAAAGTCCATGAAATCATGTGCTAAAATACATCATGATGAGTAACGGGTGACGAAATGAAACAATGTATGAGTGCACATAAGTAACACGTACCGGCAAGCCGAACAATGCCTCCAAGGAAATGAGACCTAGTTTCTGGTGACTTGATTACCTTTTTCAGCTTTGCAATGTCGTCATCAATTTGATCATATGTTGCGCTTGAAAAGCAGCGGCTTGATGTTGATCCACCTAATCCGGTTCCTCTTTTGCCTCGCTTATTACCGTTCTTGCCTCGTTTACTACTATTTTTATTCCGCTTGTTTGTCTTCTTTTTCTGCTTCTTCTTTTGTCGGCTTGCACTGTTCTTCTTCTTTTTCTTTTTCCTCAATTTTCTTCGAATATCTCTTTCTTCAGTATGTGTTGTGTGTATCGGTGTTGTTGATTGTCCTTTCAGAACGTTACTTCCAGATTCTTTGGGGCTTCTTAAAGACCGATCTTCCAGCACTTCAAGAAGAAGTGAATCGTTTTCGACCTCGTGGTGATTGTGCATTGACCGATTGACCAAATCCAAATCGTGAGGAATGGATTCACCCATTAAGAACGGACAAGGCTCTCCAGATGATTTCTCCACATGCAGAAGAAAGAAATGCGCCAAGGCGAAGAGATATCTCATTATTGACAGCTTTAGAGACACCGACGCAGCTCCTGCTTCGTATCTATTAATCCTCGGTCGAGTAAAGAGCCTAGAGCATTCCGATACAGAGACTGTATTAACTATCGACGCAACTGGCAACTGCAACCTCCAAGATTACCCAATTACCTTATCCGAGAGCAACAAGAGATGATGTTTCTCTTGTTCGAATCAATCATTGTACACAAAGCTACTCGAAAATTTTGATTCCAGACTCAATGGTATCTGGGGTATCATACCCATGCGTAATACCTTTATCACATTATAATTTACGGTACTGTGAAAGACAATAAAGGTATTCGATTGATTGAAATAAATTTAAATCTCAACGGATACCACCAAAATTTTGATAGAAGTAGCCCCGCAATCAGTAAATCTATCCCCCCTTTTTATTTCAAATTAGAAGTTTATCCATTTATCTTCAAGTTTTCCCAGCTAAGATTAGTAATGAGATGGTGGCTTCAAAATACAATTTCAGATGGAACTGTGGGTTGGTGAATTGTCATGCCAAATGTTCCCTACCTGACAATGGGTCTAACTTTTTCCAA